>JASANB010003453.1:0-12617 GCA_030248155.1 Sabatieria punctata
CCGGATCCGGATCCGGATCCGGTAGAAATTTGTATCCGGTCGGGCCCTACTGGTGAGTGACCTCGGTATTAGTAGGAGGAGGGGCGGAGGAGAGTGGTGGCTGCGACGCTCCGACCAATGAATGCCCTTGTTAAAACAGAAGTGGGCCTTGCAGCAGTATACTTGCTTGCTCCGATACAGTAATTCAAAAATAAACAGAACAAAAACTGCCTAAGACTGAGACCAAACAGATAGGGGTGGAATGGGTCGCTAAACGGCCACTAACACCCTACCCCGAAGAGAAAATCGAGTGAGCAAGCGCCTGGTCCGGTCCAGGAGCAAGAGCCAGTGAGGACGGTCAGCGCGAGACAAGGCCAACACCCAGCTTGTTTAGTTTGTTTGCTTGAATAGACCTTTATAAGAGTGGCATTTTGTTTATTTGGTTTAGCTCAAGCAGTGCAAAAGGCTTTAGTCTTCTTTCTCACGTCGCGACAGTTGGGTTGTCGTCCAAACCATGGCGAGAAAATTTTTAAAAATTAGCCTTCAGTAACCTATTCAAAACAAGTCAGAAATAACTAAAATTTTATTTCGTAACTGAATGCAAAAACCGACACTTCACCCTACCAAGATGTAAAAAAACCCTATCCCTGCCTGAAAAATTTTCCCTATCGAACGAAAAAATGCTGCGGAAAACCCCTACCCTGGCAACCTTGGGGACAGCTGCATTTTTACAATCAAGTGGACGCGCTCAGTTTGTCGGCGTCTATTTGTCAAGCAGCTGCTACCAACTGCTGTTTGTGCTGCTGCTGCGGCTTCTCTTTTAGAGCGCTTAAACCAATCTCAGCTAAGTAACTGCCAGTAAATTGTGTTCATTCATGTCTGATGTAGCTTATGGGAGGGCGCTTACAACATCCATTGCCAGGGAACGATAAAGCCTAAGGAAGGTAAAAATGTTTTCATTTGTATACAAAACGTATACTTGTTTTTACAAACAAACGAAAAAATATATCTTCCTGACAGCGGAGGCCGCCAGAGTCAAACTTCTTATAACGTGTTAAGGCAGGCGCAGAAGCGAATACAATCTCCTCACTGTTGATGGCTGCGAGAACGCCGTAGAAATAAAGTGGCTGGTGAAGGGAGCGTTCAAGCTAATGTCTGACACAATGAAACGAATTGTATGTTAATCAGTTTGATTTAGTTATAGTAAAAATCATACATGCAACAGGTCATCCACCGACAGGGGAGGGTTGTTGGAGGTCTGAGCCCGAATTCCAGGGGCAGGGGATCGGGATACTAAAAAAATAACGATGTTCGGCTATGTAGGACTTTTTAACTTGATAATTTCTAGTATAGGATTTCTTCACGGTTCTGGGCCTGTTACCGGAGTTTTCCACTTACAAGACCTGGTCTCATAACTGGAAAATGCCCAAATTTAGGGTCACTTTTTGGCGCCCTTTTGAAGACCATGGTCTTATAACTGGAAAATGTTATTTCTCTTCAGAAAACGGCTTTTTGTCAAACATTAAATTTATCTTGACGTAGATGGTTGTTCCTGGAATTCCTCACCATTTTAAGGTTAATTTGTAAAACTTCCTTTGAAATTTTTCAAGGAAATAGTGTTGAAGCATAGCAGAGTACTGTATTGTGTCGAAAAAATAACCACAATATCATGTTTTACATTCGAATGTACTTCTGCCCTTGTTTTCTAACGATAGACAGCTTTTGTTCACTTTAAAAACATTTACTTGCCTGTTAAAATTGGCAAATTTAACTAAGACCATGGTCTTTTAACTGGAAAATGGATGTTAATGAGGCCAGTTTTCTGACCACCTATTAAAAAACCATGGTCCTATAACTGGAAACAAAAACCTATTTAAAGACCACGGTCTTCTAACTATGGTGGTCTTATAAGCGGAAATCTCCGGTACCTACATTTTCCTATCGTCGTAAAATAAATCTACTGCTACAGTAATCGTGATATTTTTTGCAGTACAACGTGACATACAGTAAAGACAAAACAACAGTTCATCTGTATGACAAGCCAATAATATTGTAATCTGAATAACAAGGCACATAATATGGAAATATCATCAAAACACAAGCCAAATTTAGTCCTTTCATTTTGTGACAATTTGAAGGTGGGTTATGTTTAAGAGCCGGGTTTGTAGGCATCAACTATCTCCCAGACCCTCTCTTCGCTGGAAAGGCAAGCTACACCTTCCTCACATAAATAGCTTTTCATTCAGAGTTGTTGTCCCATGGCAGATTAACAATCTGATGCAAGTGTAGGGTTTCAGTCAGTGAGACTTTTTTCGAGAACAGATCAGATTCACGTACAACTGTTCGCACCGCAGGATTCTTCTCGAGGTAATCGACAAGCAGAGCCGGCTTTGCCGTCGAACCATCAGTTGAATTTCCAGTTAACCACTACAGCCATTCTTCAAGGGCAGATCAGTGTCCGTGCATCTGTGGCAAAATGTACTGAATTGTATTTTAGAAAGCTTCAATTGATCGGAAGTGCAAGATTTTCGCGCTTTTTCTAGGTTTTTCTAAGGTGAACTTTCGTAACAACCTAACTGTATAAACGTGTGGAATTTGTTATTCTTAATTGCCTGTTTTAATGACGTTCCGCGAGCGCACTATATGGTATCAGATAGAATTTGAAATTATGTCATAGCTTCGCTCCTGTGGCCCTGGCTCTAACAGATCCTCGTTAAGAACTCTGTGTCCTGTGCCGCTTAATGAATGAGTTGGGTGTGACGATACAGTTTTTCTGTTTTCGTCACCGCTGGCCCAGCCTACGCGGCCCCGGAAACCGGGTTTTGCGATATCTTTTATGATCTGCCGAGCCACGGCAAACTCAGTCGGCTGAAGACCGTGTATCCACGCAACTACTGCAATCTTGGGCCCACGCGCCGGAGTCTATAAACGGTACGTGTGTCAATGTTTGGGCGTAAAATACAATAATTTCTTTTCCACTCTTTCCGCCCAGGTTAGAAAGCAGCCCCCGAATCCGTGTATCATATCTACTTTTAGCTGTGGTGAACACGTCACTCTGAGTGTGCTTTCCGGATTGTGCACTTATGTGGCCACAAATGCTGCCCAGTCCAGAGCTTCTACCTACGACATCACAGGAACCTGAAGTTCAGTGAATTGTCATTGATGAAGCGCACCCCTTAGAAGATTTGGGAAGATTGGATGAACTCGAAACGCAAGGTGATGGTAATCTCTCTGATTCTGATTCGGATTTTGTTGTGGCGAACCTTGAGAACAACGATTTTTGCTTGTATCCTAGTTCACACCCAGTTTGCACAATGCCACACCAATATGACAATAGAGGTCGCATAGTAAACTGCTATCCCACAGACTTCAAACCCTGGTGGTGAAACAGTAGGACACAGGCACAGCAGGCATTCAGAAGACTGAGCAGATCCGCGTCTACCGGTTCTTACTGTAGCACCGGTACAACTATTATATAAAAATCGTGATGCTTAACGTGATGACATTATTTAATCGCCCAAAAACGATTATAAAACTAGTGATAATCCATGATTTACCATCATTCACCTTGCCACAGAAGGAACAAACATAACTTTGTATCCTATCCCTATCACTGACCGGAAGTGGCTGGGTTATTGGGACTGAAGCAGTAAAATCACATCACAATCTAATCATCTGATGTGCTAGCATTTCAATCGACCACCCGCTGAATACAACCATTCCAGCACTGGATCGAGTTTACACTTTTGCTCTGTTTGAGAATGCAGCGAAAACATAAAAATGCGCTGTTTTTTCGAGTTTTGCACACGTGCCAACACTGTAAAATGTAATCTGTAAGTTTACAAAAAATAATTTGGCAACGGGGATTCCAATATGCAATTTGTAAAGTCATGTTACAATTTGATTTGTAAACTGATTTATTTACAAATATTTTATTGTATTGTTATTTGTAAGTTTACATACAAATTGTCATTTGTAAGGTAAAGGCGGATTTATACTTCTGCCACCATGACGACACTGGAACTTTTTAGCGCGGCGATCCAGAACCGCGCTAAAAGCGCCAGTGCCATCACAATGACAGATGTATAAATCCGCCTTATTGTGGTAATATCATTTGCAAAGTTTTTCGCGAATTCCTTCAAAGTCCAATTCCAGATTCAAAGCAGGTAGAGCGGCGGAGGGAGGGTGAGATAGTAGGGGAACGGTGCTTCTCAGCCTTGATATTATCCACAAAGCAGTTGACTTCATGTCAGTCTTTCTTTTCTATTGGCGATTAGACGAAACTAAGGGTTTTACGCACGTAACACTCGGTAAAACTGAAGGCAGCAATCCAGTGTAAATTCGGAAGACAGGAAATGCAACCGTCAAACCATTGGACGGCAGTTCAAACTTCGCAGGAAGCTCAGCTTGACAAGATAAGAGGGTAGGAATCTTCAGTTTCTAATCCAGCATTAGTGAGTTAGAGCTTTAAACAGCTAGCACCATAGCACACGCACGTACGGCCAGATATCAGCCAGCCGCTGCCAAAATAGAACCCCAGAAAAACTGGCGCGGCGCGCCCCACCGGCCTCAGCGTCCAAATTCAAACCTGCACAACAGCCTAGCGTTAAATACGCTTTCCTCCCTTACCACAGACTGCAATCGTATCTAAAGACCACCTAACATCTACACATGCTAGATAACCGAAACTGAATGAAGCAGACTATCAAGTCAAGTACATAATAACAAATTTGAAGACACTGTCCTAGATAAAAAGACATGGTTAAATTTGTACTATCCATCATTCCTTGTAGTCACCTATCCATTACAATTTGTATATCATAACCAACTATAATTAATATTATTTGTAAAAGTGCAATTTCCCCTTGGTATACTTTACAAATCGGCATTTGTACTTGATTATATTTGTAAAACTACGAATTTTTCTATATAGCCCTTTACAAATCTGCGTTTGTACAAAAGTTCTTACAAATTCGTTCTTGTATAATTTTACAATTATCTGCTGATAACTATGACTTTACAAATTATTGTTGACATTATTACTCGCTATGCATTGACAAACTTTACAAAATAAGTTTTGTAAACTGGTTTAGTGCTAGAAAATTGTAAACTTACTAGACGCTTGCCCATAAGTTTACAGAAACTTTTTACAGTGAAAGTGGGCGAATACGAAATGGGACACGAAATCATACTATGTGTTATGTAAACATAATCAAGTTTTCTCCTCTACTTTCATCATTTGCTAATATGTATCTCTGTCAAATCTTCGAAATTTCTACGATTCAAGAAACCTACATAGAAAGGCTCAATTTTTTATGAAAGGAATTAGAAAAATTACGATTACAAAATAGGTTTCAAATGCAGTTTTTAAATAATATTTAGATTTCTGTAATGCCGCCATTGTTTCTTTCTGCCATTCTCCTAACTTCTGGTCTGCAATGGTATCTACGACGTTCTGTAGGTTGCGGAACGTTTGTAATTAAGAGCCATTTTATATAAGAGCGGTACGGTTTTCTTCAGGAGGGCGGCGGACGGCCAAATCTGACCCCCACTTTTTATTGGCTCATTTGAAAGTCCTATACATGGAATCTTTAAAACCGAAGTATCTCCCGGATTTACCCACTACTGGGCTAGAAAAGTGGGAAAACGCCCGGGGCTCGATTTTCGGGCGTTTACGGAAATGGTCATTTCTCTTGAACCACTAGGCCTAGAGGGCCCAAACTTTAAACATTTGAAGAGAAGGTGTTGTGCTACCATAACTGTTGTTTATAGCCGCCTAGCCTTCTCCATAATCTAGAATCAACGCTCCAAACTGGAGGTGCTCAATTCAGTTTTTCGGCTACTGTCGCTACAAGACACGAAAGTTTTCAATTTCCTTTTGCACACTATTTGGACTAACCATTGGCTATTTATCGCACACAAAATTTTTTTTGGCAAAGATCGCATATTGCGAAAAAATGAAATTTTCGTTTTTTCAGCAAAAAATACGGTATTTTTCTTTTTTTGCTAAATGCAGCTGTTCTAGACTATTTTTGGGTGCAGAAATGGATTCCGCACGTCATAATTAGGCATAGACAGTGGTTAACTCATTATCTGCACCTTGGTTTTCAAATAATTTAATTCGATACTCACGTTAGAACCGAATTTTTGCATTCACATAATTTTCAGATTGTTTCGCAATAAATAATATGTTTGTTTACACACACAGTAGTTAATGTAGAATGCTTTACACTAATTAGTTCCTCTTGCTAGAATTAGACGCGTTCATATCAGATTGACCAAAATTCCACAATGACTACGGCGTACTGTTGCTAAGTAAATTATAATTATAATTTTAATCATATTTTTTAGAAATTTACTAATACAAGTAAGTTATTTGGTAAGTAAATTATAATTAAATTAAATTTCTACGAAAACAGGAAAAGTTAATTTTAATTATAATTCGCGAATTATACTTACCAAAAATAATTTACTTAATTTACTTAAAATATACTTAATTTACTTACACGAGCCTACCTACTGCTGAACCTTTTTTGGCAGAATGCAAGTGTTGCATGGGTGTGCTTTCGGTATCTATTCCCTGCAATGGCAAGTCATACTTACCGTACAATTTTCCCGGGATCCCGCCCGCCCACGCCTTTCGTCTTTGCGCTGGTTTCTCTTAATCTCCCACAAAACAAGTTACTCCATTTTACCTGCCGAGCTAAAAGTTGATATTAGGTACTTTTCAGCCAATTTTGCTATGCGATAGCAGTCCACAGATAGCAGCAGTGGTTCAGTCTCACAGGCATTGTCTGCTGTGGATGCAAGCAGAAACTGACTGGAAAGTCTCTTGAGACAGAGGTTCTAATTCTGACCAACTATCATTATTACTGTTGACAGACATCGGCTATCATTTCGGCTGAGAGGTGGCAAATTTTCAAATTCTAAGGGGCTGGCTTGGCTGGAGGGTGTAGCGGCGGCTGATATGGGGTTGAGAGGATGGTAAGCTAAAAAGTCCGATTTTTCGCTAGAATTAAGGTTTTTTGGCTAATTTTTCGTTTAAATAGGTTGAAATAAGCTAGAGTGAGCTCATTCACACCTAACCTAGTCATACTTTTATCAAAATATTCTTCCAAAATACCCTGAAGGGGGTCGCGGTAGCCTGAGGGGCAGTAGGTCAGAGCCTGAGGCGGGTAAATCCCCTCGCCCTCAACTACCTTTGTCCATGTCAGTTATTGACTTAACCTGCGATACCCTCGCTTGGCTTTCATTCTGATAACTGTTATAGCATCAGTGCTTAGTTGGAAGCAAAGCTGAAGGTGTTAGCCGCCAAATTCAGGCCTATTATAAATATACTTAATGTACTTAATTTAATTAAATGTGGTAAGTAAATTATAATTAAATTAAATTTCTCTCAGATATGGTAAGTAAATTTTAATTTAATTATATTTCTTTTGGCATGTGGTAAGTAAATTATAATTTAATTATATTTAAAATAAATTTACTTAGCAACAGTACTACGGCGCCCTGTGGTGTCTATAGGAAATACTTAACTAGCAGGGTGAGATTATAGCTATCATAAAAACTAGAGTGCGAACAATACCTAAAAAACCCAATACCCCAATACCCAATACCAATACCTGAGACCCCCAATACCCCAATACCCCAATACCCAATACTTGTGTAGCTGGGCCAAAAATTTCATTTCAGTGGACAGGTACATTCTGGTTGTGTACACAAGATTTTTGGCACTGCAATTAAAATTTTTAAGAGGCTGGTTGGGCCGCTGCCCAAGCAGGGCGAGAAAATTTTGAAAAATTTGCCTTTCAGAAAGCATTTAGAAGCCGTTTTAGGCGTAAAATTAGCAAAAATGAATAGTTTTGGTACTTAATATTTCGTAATTCAGTCGTGTTTCTTACTTCCGGCGATTTTTTCCTAACTCGGCCGGAAATTGTGTGCACCTCTGCCATGAGTACGGTGCTAGTACATTACGGTGACATTAAATGTCACCATTTTTATTTTAGATAAGAACAGAGAAATTAATTACTGGTGTAGCGCTTAGAAAAGCGTACACTTTAGGAAATTCTACTAACGTTTAGCTGATTAGGCCGTCCATAAACGATGACATTCTAGAGGGGAAGGGGGGTCGGCTGAAATGCGACGATAGACGACACACCAGGAGGGGGAGGGGTTACAAAAAACGACGTCGCTTTTTTCGGAATTTTAGGGAACCTTGATTGTATTATTTTCAATTTAAGTACATTCTGTCAAAGGTTTACAATGCGGAAAAGCTTCCCAGAGTGGTTGTAGGGATTTATTCTATTGATTGCGCAGTATGCTAACAAGAAAACATGACCGTTCTGTATGTACTGCACTTTTATCGGAAGGGGGTAAACCTAAAACAACGTCATCTTAGGGGAGGGGGCTCCGAAAAATCGGGATTTTGAACGACGTCGTTTATGGACGGCTCAATCATCGATCAACTTTTTCGATTTTTTTCAAATCAATTTTCAGGTCAACATCAATTTTTCTCTACTTTTAATTGTCCAATTTAGTATTGGGTATTGGGGGGTAAAAACCCCAATACCCAATACCCAATACCTGGAAAACACCCCAATACACCCAATACCCAATACCCAATACCAGTTCGCACTCTAATAAAAACGTTTGAAAAAACCAACGCCGCCTCAGCTTTATTGCATCTACGCTGGTTAGACAACCTCTTGCTTACACAACCCGAGTATGATGGATCAGGCATTAGGTTTGTTCATTTTTTTCTGCATGTATGATGGACGTGGCGTCAGGTATCAATTGACTTGACGCATTTTTGGCTTTTGGGACCCAAGCTTTATCCTCACAAGTGATGACTATTATTTCCCTCGGTAAGTGATGGTTTCCACTGAGGATCAAATGTTGAAAACAATTTTGTAAAGGCGTGGCATCTTTCATGTGCAGGGGCAGGATATGGCGAATATCCACAATTTCTTTTTGGTATGCAGTCTGAATCTCAACGTTTTCATTGAAGCAGTATGATTTATACACTAATATTTACTTCTTTTTATTCAATTAGCTTGCACTGCAGGCAATTGTGTCCCTGTGGACAACCTGGACGATCTTGTTTTTCTTTTCATCATATGATTTGGTACGGTGGCTCTTCCAAGTGTTACCGTCGTCTCAGCATTTCTACATAGAAGTCATGGTTGGCAGATGCGGATACACTCAAAAATGGAGAATATCAATCACATCTACAATGAGATCGGCTATGATGGAGCTATTGCGTTGCAGAGGGCCATAAAGAAGCTACCAATAGCGAAAGCAGCAGAACTGTTCGCCACCGTATTTCAGTTGTTATGTAGATCTGAGTAATCAAGAACGTGTAGTTGACCAGTGCAGTGACACAGTGTTATAACATGTACCGTGGCTTTACATGTTATTTCTTTTACAATGGGGCATTATTTTTCGTAGGTCTGAAATGTATACGCGAGACGCTATCTATTCAAATTTGCTGTGTGCAAATAGTATTACGTGAACGTAAAATCCAGATTCTCACAAATCCTACATACTGATCACAAAAAGCCACTGTCTAGCCCTAATCTTAACACGCTCGATGTATTTGGGCACCGAAATAGGCTACAACCCATCTATTTGTCGCTAAAACAGAATTTCGGAGATACATAATATGTATTTACTAAGAAAACGAACGTTTTCCAAAAATGAATAAGTTTTAAATTTTTTGCATAGTAGCTAATTTGCCAAAAATTTTGGGCACATTATGCAGCCAGGTAGTAGCCCACATAACATGCAAACACAAATTGAAATCATATTAACCGTAAGCTACTATGTACAGTAGCTCAGCTCAGCTCTGCATCAGCGCATTCCTTGAGTCAAATCCAGTTTTCAGTAAATGAGCGAGCAAATGATAAGTAAAAACATTGTCTATGCCTAATTATGACGTGCGGAATCCATTTCTGCACCCAAAAATAGTCTAGAACAGCTGCATTTAGCAAAAAATAGAAAAATACCGTTTTTTTGCTGAAAAAAACGAAAATTTCATTTTTTTCGCAATATGCGATCTTTGCCAAAAAAAATTTTGTGTGCGATAAATAGCCAATGGTTAGTCCAAATAGTGTGCAAAAGGAAATTGAAAACTTTCGTGTCTTGTAGCGACAGTAGCCGAAAAACTGATTTGAGCACCTCCAGTTTGGAGCGTCGATTCTAGATTATGGAGAAGGCTAGGCGGCTACAAACAACAGTTATGGTAGCACAACACCTCCACTACAAATGTTTAAAGTTTGGGCCCTCTAGGCCTAGTGGTTCAAGAGAAATGACCATTTCCGTAAACGCCCGAAAATCGAGCCCCGGGCGTTTTCCCACTTTTCTAGCCCAGTAGTGGGTAAATCCCGGAGATACTTCGGTTTTAAACATTCCATGAATAGGACTTTCAAATGAGCCAATAAAAAGTGGGGGTCAGATTTGGCCGTCCGCCGCCCATCATACCGCTCTTATATAAAATGGCTCTTAACATGCATTTTGCGAGAAAGTCAGCTTTCTTAACTATGGCCCATAGGCAAGTGGGGTCAACTCACCGATCTGGCTAAAATTTCATGAGCATAAACTAGACCACGAACGATTACCATCGGCGCATATTAGATGAAAAACACCCCCCTAGAACCGGAGCTACACCCCCTCAAAGTTGGCTCGCCAGCCGTTTTTTGGCCAATTTTTGGACCTCTAACGACCAAAATTCGAACGTGCGCCGTTTGCGCATTTCTAAACCGACAGCTTTCGCATGCACACCAATCGATAGCTATTTCAAAATACTTTAAATCCCCCACTCAACTTTTTCCGTATCATATCTGGTTAGCGAGTTATTTTCCGAAATGTACCAAAAATGGCGAAAATTCACCCTCCATTTTTTGCAAATATTCGCCCATAACTCCAGCCACGGACGCTTGGGAAGGCTGGAACTTGCTTCAAAAGTTAGATCAGACTTGCCCACACATAATCCACACAAATTGGTCAAAATCCCTGGGGGGTCGCGGGGGGGGGGGGTTTGGCCCCCTCAAAGGTTTCCGGAAAAATTTTTTTTGCTCAAAATTAATATCAGAGTAGTCTATCTGATGCAGTTTGGGGCGCTGATGTTAAATATAAAGTCCGTTTGGCTAGACTCAGCTTCGATCGGAAGATATTCAAGTCCAAAGTTCCGAAAATCAATGCCCGCCTGGTGACCGTATGTTTTTATGGCAAACCTAAACCGAGTCCGGGTGCAGTTTTCTAGACCTATTTCGGCCTGCTGAGTTCAAAGCTAACTTCATTTTTGCGCTACGGTTTCTGGTTCGGGAGTTATGGCCATTTGAAAATCACTACTACAAAAAAGTCCAATTTTGGCAGTGCGCAAAAAATCATTTTTTTTATCCAGGCCCAAACTTTTATTTCTGACCAGCTTACCGGATGTACTTTTTCCCACTGATTCCAAAAATGATCTTACTTTATATTTAAAATCAGCGCCCCAAACTGCATCAGATAGACTACTCTGATATTAATTTTGAGCAAAAAAAATTTTTCCGGAAACCTTTGAGGGGGCCAAACCCCCCCGCGACCCCCCAGGGATTTTGACCAATTTGTGTGGATTATGTGTGGGCAAGTCTGATCTAACTTTTGAAGCAAGTTCCAGCCTTCCCAAACGTCCGTGGCTGGAGTTATGGGCGAATATTTGCAAAAAATGGAGGGTGAATTTTCGCCATTTTTGGTACATTTCGGAAAATAACTCGCTAACCAGATAAGATACGGAAAAAGTTCAGTGGGGGATTTAAAGTATTTTGAAATAGCTATCCATTGGTGTGCATGCGAAAGCTGTCGGTTTAGAAATCCGCAAACGGCACACGTTTGAATTTTGGTCGTTAGAGGTCCAAAAATTGGCCAAAAATCGGCTGGCGAGCCAACTTTGAGGGGGTGTGGCTCCGGTTCTAGGGGGGTGTTTTTCATCTAATATGCGCCGATGGTCATCGTTCGTGGTCTAGTTTACGCTCATGAAATTTTAGCCAGATCGGCGAGGTCACCAACTTGCCGTCCAAAAGCTGACTTTCTCGCAAAATGCATGTTAAATAGCAACGAGTCTTTCAATGCGTTGTGCCAAATTCACTCACCTTTACTGCAAAGTATTTAGTGTGAGCAAGCGTTTTGATTTTTCGAGCTTACATGCTTTCATGTTTATCAACTGTTCACTTCTAACTAGTAAACCATAGCACACGTAACAGATGACCAGTTGATTTAGAATAAACTGATTTGTCCAGATGAAAATACCATTTAGGGGACGTGCAAAAATGACGTCATCGGTTAGGGGGGAGGGGGGTTTGCCAAATGATGACAATCGATGACAAGGGGGGAGGGGGGGTTCGGCCAATGATGATGTCACTTTTGTCTTATAAGGGAATTTTGAGAAGTTAGCCTTCAAAAACGCATTTGAAAGCATTCATAGCTTAAAATTAACAGTTTTAGTAGTATGAGGAGGCCTGGTTGGGATCTTGACCAGCAAGGGCGAGAAAATTTTGAAAAATCAACTTTCAAAAACGCATTCTGGTCATCATTAGAGCCCTGCACAGGCCGCCCGGCAGAGAATTTTGGCTGGGTTGTTCCAGTTGGAGCCTGCCCGGGAT
>JASANB010003455.1:0-41668 GCA_030248155.1 Sabatieria punctata
CCATCCAATCCAGAGGGGAGGGGTGCAACGTTTTAAAACTCGGAAATCGTCCGAAAGTGCATTTGTGGCTTGCACATTTTAATTGTAATAAGACGGAAAATTGCATTTTTAGCTGTATACGGGCCTGGGGCCTTACCCTAGGCTGCCAAAGTTTCTCCCTCCGCCTTCCCCAAGCAAAAATTACGAAAACGACTTCTAAAACCTCTAGAATAGCGCAACCCGAAAGGCTAAATTCTATTCCATTTCACCAAAGGCCATTCGAGTTGATTTTAAGCTCTGATCGCGTTTGTTGTTACTGACGAGGCATTTATATTTGTGACGAGCTCATAAACCTGTGTGAGGGTTAATTGTTTCTGTGCCAAAATAAGTTTTCAGCATTCAAAATGAGCAGCAGTTCATCGGAGAACGGGTCCGCCAGTGCTGGTGGGTCTGGAAGAAAGCGCGTGGCAGAGGAAGCCCAGAACGGAATTGATTCTGCTGCTCCGAAGACTAAGAAGCCCAAAGCTCTCTGGTACCTCTTTATTGCTCTTTTTCTTTCCGCCGCATCTACTGGGGTTGGGTGTTGTCCCCAAGCTATAAGCACCATGTCTCCCGTAATTAAACCCCACCATACATGTAACAGGTCATCCGCCGATGGGGGAGGGGGGTTTGGGGGGTCTGGCGCCGGCCGGGGGGGTCTGAACCAAAAGTTTGGGGGAGGGGGTGGGCACTAAAAAACGCTTAAAAATCGAGAAAAATCGCAATTTTTTGGCTAAAAATTGCCAAAAATCGCTAATTTGGGCTGAAATACAGCTAAAAAGTGCTGTTTTGCAGGCGATTTTGGCAATTTTTGTGTGTGGAAGTGTAAAAAATTGCAAAAATTTGCTCGAAAATTTGCTTGCCAGAAAAATCGGAGGGGGGGTCGGTGAAATCGTCTCGGGGGGGGGTCCCATCTGGGCGGGGTCTGGCCTAAGTCGGGTGGGGGGCAGACCCCCCTGTTACATGTATGGACCCCACCAAGACATGGTCAAAGAGGGGCTGAGCGGGTTGTTGACCCCTCAGGCTGCCGCTACCCTCTCAGGAATTTTTATGAAGAATTTTGTGTAGAAAATTATGATAAAAGTAGGCCCAGATTGGGCGTAAATTAGCTGAGAATAGTTTATTAGCCTAGTTTGATGAAAAATAAGCATAGAAACATACATGGATGGGCCGGAAAAATCCGGAGGGGGGTATGGAGACCTCGGGGGGGGGGCCGAAAAAAGGCCAAGAAACGCCTATTTTGCCTTAAATAAGCGAAAATTTTTGGGTATTGACGGCCGAGGGGGAGGGGTATACCCCTTACCCCCGGCCCATGTATGCATAGAAACCATACGTGGGCCGCGTAGAGTTAGGGTGGGTTTACCACCTCTCCGGCCAATACCACCCCTCGGCCGGCCATACTCCCCTGACTTCGGACCACCTCCCAGAGAGGAAGCAGAATTATGGCTAGAGAGCTGCTGTCAACAGGGTTAAACTGTGGTATTTGTAGAAAATGTTAAGCCGTCTTTGCTTTGTGTGTGTATTTCCGTCCTCCGTGGCATGTGTGCGTAGTTTAGGCTTGGAATGGATGTGGTGGATGAGTCATCAGATGAGGAAGAAAACAGCAAAGAAAGCGCCCAACTAACTGAGTCACCCGAAAGCTGCACTGAAAAAGTGAATGAGGAAAAGGCAGAAGAAGGTCGGTTTTAACCGTTTATCTAACATGTACTGCAGGTTTGCTGGTTACTTGCTAGTTAAAAATACCAACCCTACCCCTGAGACAGGTCAGGGGACCATACACCAAGTAGCCGAGTTGAAACGATAAACTAGGAGTGTAGGCAAAACGGGAGAATAATTTGAAATTCAGTTAATTGCCATAACACTTAGGTTAATGTAGACAGGCCTAGTTTAACTGATTCAGTTGGCTTTTTGCTCTACTAGCCAATCTTAAATATTGTTAATTCAACCTTTAGCTTTTACAGTCAGGCACCTAACGCCGTTTATGGTACTGACACCATATATATGGTGCCGGTCCGGTATCAATGGTACCACCACAGTCGCCGAACGTGGGGGTACCAGATATGGTACCGGTACCACTGTGTCAGTACCATAAATGCCGTTAAGTGTCTGACTGTTTTATTCCAGTGAATAACAATGTTTCAACGTTTTTTACAAAATTATAACTTGTTTTTGTGAGACCGTCTCTCGATTTTCCGATTGGTCGTTTTATGCTGAAAATTTCTAAATACCATTAGTTACGTCAATCATTGACATTTTTCTTGGTTGCTGATGGCGTTTATGTAGGTGGCCGTTGGGTGAGAGCGTGCGACTGCGGAAGTCTTTTTGTCATTTTACGCTTGTTTTTAGCTGTCAACCACAGTTTGGCTGCTTAAAAAGTCTGAAGTTGAGTTTTTAGTCTTATTAAATTGAATTGTTAAATTAAAACGTACTAGAAACTCATTTCTATCTGTTTTTGGAGTTTCTTGATACAATTGGAGAACCGCAACCAGGCTTTTGGGTGCGATCGGATTCGGAACTTTTCCAAAATCGGCTCAATTTTTTGGAATTATCTGTTTTTGACAAACACAGTAACACATTGTGTTAACACATGCATAGCCTTTAATCATCTGAAACCCGGCTGTCAGGTTGTTTTGGTAGTTTGAAGAGGTCTGATTGGGCCATTGCGCAATCTGGGCAAGAAATTTTTGAAAAGTTAGCCCTCTAGAAACGCCCTGATATCGACTGAATTATTGGTACTGTTCGTACTGACTTCTACAACCAACTTACAGAATGCAGACTTTTGTGGAGTTGCGCCAAAACCTTGTCGCATTTTAGATGGACCAGTAGCGGACGATCTTAGCACCATATTGAACGATTCCCAAACTGTTGAAGCAACTACAGACGCCACCAGCTGTGTGCAAGGTACAGTCATGTTGACTTTACATTTCAGGTTGTTAAAAAAACTGGCATATACTTGCAGCTTTAGTTTGAGTAGACGGATCCTTTAGCTTTGGCTTTAATTTGAAAGAGAGTGCAATGACCGATCGATTGGTTGTTCGGCTGGTAAAAAGAAGCCACGGACTCGGGTACTGTAACAGTGTAAAGTGAGCAACTCTGCTTTTTGATTATGGTTTTCAGTTTTGTGATGTTTTTATCATGCTTTTACCTCAAATTTGGAGTGGTAAGTGTGTGCGAAGTTTCACACAAAGCTCAGTCTACCTCCAGTAAACCATTATTCTAGAGCTAAATGCTATACTTGAAGAAGAGGCGCAAACCACACTTCCAGCCATTCTTTCAACTGACATGAGTGTCTCTTTGAAAACGCTGTACCAACTTGTGGACTTGGGTTTAATTACTTAAGGTCTCTTCTTCAAGTGTAGCATTCAGCTCTTGAATAATTGTTACTGGAGGTACACTGAGCTTTGTGTGAAGCTTAGCACACTTACCACGTCGAATTTGAGGCAAAAGCATGGTAAAAAGATTACAAAACTGAAAAGCAGAGTGAAAAAGCAGTGTTGCTCATTTTACACTGTTACAGCAGCCGACTCCGTGGCTTGTTTTTGCCAGCCGAACAACCAATTGATCGGCCATTGCACACTCTTTCAAAATATACCGAAAGCTAAAGGATCCGTCTACTCAAACTAAAGCTGGAAGTAAATTCTCGTTTTTTTAACAACCTGTATGCGCGGGCTGAGGGACTGTTTGAGCCTGGCGTTGTTTGGTCACTTGTTGTAGTAAGTTTTTGTCCTTTCGTACTAGGAGTAGCCAACTGCTATAGAGCAGGAAGAGACAGAAGGTCCGGCAGCCTCCTTTACAACAACCCTCCCCTTTAGCTGTCTGTGTGTGCAAGACAGCGCCGGTTCGATTCGATCCCCATTTATCTACAGGGTGTCTCAAAAAAATGATCACATTTATTTTTATTGCCATTTCCGCAAATTTTGACCAAATAGGCTGAAATTTGGACCATAGGTGCCACAATTCGGGGAATTTTATGTGTTAAAGTTTAGTGCACTAGGCTTGACTCATTCCCGAGAAATTTCAAAAAAAGTGAAATTTGGTAATTTCAATAGTGAAAGCCGGTCAGCGAAAAATGGTAACATTTCCTTTTTCCTGTGTCTTTCCTAATTTTTGTCGGGATTGGATGAAATTCGGAGTGTAAACGCTGAAGCTCAGGGTAATTCGTGTGTAAAAAAAGTTGATGCATGAACTCCAACGCTATCGTTAGAGTTTAGGCGATAATGTAATGTAACGTTTATAAAATTCCCCGAATTTTGGCACCTATGGTCCAGATTTCAGCCTATTTGGTCAAAATTTGCGGAAATGGCAATAAAAAGAAATGTGATCATTTTTTTGAGACACCCTGTACTTGCCATTGCTGACTTTCGACGGCCTGGGTTGGGCTTTGTGTCCACTACTTCCCATCGCCTCGACAGGTTTCGAACTCACAAACACACCGCTTCCACGGTTGCCGGGGCCGCCGTGACACACGGGTTAACGTAAACTACCCATGGCCTGTTGGGAAATGTATTTTGCTCGTATGTGATAGTGTTGTAGAAAATACTGTAAATCTAAAAGGAACATCCCAAAAGCTCTGCAATTGTCGGTTAGCAGTTCCATTGCAATTGGTGACTGTTTGGGGAGGAATTTTTAAATTTATATAATTATTGTCCTTATTTTAACACAATTTTAGACCATCCAACTGTCGAGAAAGCATCGGAGAATGTGACTCTTCCTTTATCTGACCAGAATACGACAAAACCGGAAGAGCAAAAAGATGCAAAAACAGCGCCCAAACAGCCGGAAGAACCGCCGAAGGAGTTGTTTCCAATCGACCTGGACTCGATCCAATCGGTAGAAGACTTGAAGTCGTTGGGTTTGGATCAGCTGAAATTCGAATTGTCTAACCGTGGTCTAAAATGCGGTGGCTCCCTGGACGAACGAACCAATAGACTCTGGTCTGTGAAAGGTCTGCACCCCGATAAATACCCCAAAAACATTCGCGCTAAGAAGAAATGAGTTGTGCAGGGATAGACAGACACCCATATTCTGTTCAAATCTGTACTACTAGCTGGTTTTCGTTTGGGACTTGGCTAATTGTATGATTATCTTTAAGACTAGTAGTTGTATTTGGTTTGCCGCCCTTACAGTTGCAGTGGTGGTTGTGAAGAAATTTGCAAGGCAGATAGCCTGCTCGTTCAAATTGTAAATGATTTTGCTGCAAACGGTGTAAACATAAACGTTTTTTCCTGCTGTCAGTTAATTGGGTGGTTGTTGACTATGGGTAAAGGTTGACAGTCGATAGGGTAATATCGATCGGAATATTTCAGAATTCGGAACTTTTGCAAAATCGGCTTAGAATTTTGGAATAACCTGGTTTTCATCAACAAAGTGTTGATGCATGCATACCCTTTATAAGTACAGGGTGATTCACATATCCCGTAGGATTTGGCAAGCTCACAACTTTTTTGTTTGAGGACTGAATCATAAATGTGACAGGGGGTCTGCCCCCACCCCCCCCCCGAGACGATTTTGTCGACCCCCTCCGATTTTTACAATTTCAGACACAAAATTGGCAAAATCGCTTGAGAAACAGCACTTTTTTGCTGATTAGCGATTTTTTCGATTTTTGAGCGTTTTTAGTGCCCAACCCCCCCCCTCCCAAAATGTTGGCTCAGACCTCCAACCCCCCTCCCCTTCGGCGGATGACCTGTTACATGTATGGACTGAATCGGTTGATTTTTGCACATGATACTGCGCATTTTACTGTTCAAATTTTTGCATATTATATAGCGAAATGCCTGAAAACAGGCAATTCTACCGCAAACTAAAACTTCCGACAGTGGCCCTAAAATATTTGGCTTGTGCGCGATTAGGCTAGTGTTTGAGTGTTGAAAAGATTCTTAAACCATAGTGGGTTGACGCTTTATTCACTTTTCAACACAAACCGACATTGTGATAGCTTTTTCGGTGAAGGAACATGCAAAATGCGCGGTGCAGTTTGAGTGGACCAAAAACACTAAGAATGTTCCGCCTGAAATTTGAGATAGAACGCGAACCTCCAAGAGATACCAGCATCCGCTGGTGGCATGAATGGCTGATCGAAGAGGGCTGTCTGTACAACAAAGCTGGAAAAGCGTCCACCAGCGCAGCGTGGAGGGTGGAATACCACCACCAGCGGCTGCAGAGGTGGTTGAAAAGAGTGCCGGTCACGTTGAAGTGCACGGCTAGAGCTGTAGTGCGTGAAATTTGTTAAAATTTTAAACAATAAAATGCCAAGTGTGTCCACACATCATATTAAAAAATCAGCCGATTCGATTCGATCCTCAAACAAAAAGTCCTGAGCTTGCGAAACCCCACGGGATATGTGAATCAACCTGTACATTGTAAATAGGTAGATTGTGCTACGTTTTTCATTAATATCCCCTGCACGTGCTAGTTCTACAGTATGTAGAGTACTTAACAGAGTAAGTTTTCTGGATCTTGAAACATTAGAATACCGACGATTTGTGATAGATCTACAGTTTGTACGTATACCGCATTACCGTTGTCAAGTAAATTAGTTGAGGAATTTACTTGCTTTTAAATTTACTTGCGCCTCCACAAAATAATTTACTTACTTTTTAATTTACTTGCCCCAGTTTACCAACAATTTAATTTGATTTTAATTTACTTTCAACTTTTAATTAAATTCTAATTTACTTTTCCATACAAAAAGTTATGGAAAAGACCCTAAAATGATTGAATATCTGAGTACCGATTTCCGCTAAACTGCAAACACTATGAAATCTAACTCCATCGTTTTGTTAACCTCTTCAAATAGTGTCGTCGTGTTCATTCAATGCCTTTTAATTACTTTTTTCTAGGAACAGCAGATACCATACTGTACAACTGTTAATTCGCCAAACCAGAAACAGTACAGGAGCAGCAGACGAAAAGCTAATAGATTCCTAATGCTCTTATTCAATGACAGATTTCATTTTTATGCAACAAACGTGCTTTCACGCATCGGTGGTTACTCGAAATCTGCAGCACAGTAGATGTATATATTTTCAACATGGAGAGCATATGTAGAGAGGGGCACGTAAATTAATTTCCGTTCCCATCTCTAATGCACTGTACTATTGGCAGTGGCTTCACTGCTACTGTAGTCAGTGCTCATAGAGAGGGGCACGTAAATTAATTTCCGTTCCCATCTCTAATGCACTGTACTATTGGCAGTGGCTTCACTGCTACTGTAGTCAGTGCTCATAGAGAGGGGCACGTAAATTAATTTCCGTTCCCATCTCTAATGCACTGTACTATTGGCAGTGGCTTCACTGCTACTGTAGTCAGTGCTCATAGAGAGAGGCACGTAAATTAATTTCCGTTCCCATCTCTAATGCACTGTACTATTGGCAGTGGCTTCACTGCTACTGTAGTCAGTGCTCATAGAGAGGGGCACGTAAATTAATTTCCGTTCCCATCTCTAATGCACTGTACTATTGGCAGTGGCTTCACTGCTACTGTAGTCAGTGCTCATAGAGAGGGGCACGTAAATTAATTTCCGTTCCCATCTCTAATGCACTGTACTATTGGCAGTGGCTTCACTGCTACTGTAGTCAGTGCTCATAGAGAGGGGCACGTAAATTAATTTCCGTTCCCATCTCTAATGCACTGTACTATTGGCAGTGGCTTCACTGCTACTGTAGTCAGTGCTCATAGAGAGAGGCACGTAAATTAATTTCCGTTCCCATCTCTAATGCACTGTACTATTGGCAGTGGCTTCACTGCTACTGTAGTCAGTGCTCATAGAGAGGGGCACGTAAATTAATTTCCGTTCCCATCTCTAATGCACTGTACTATTGGCAGTGGCTTCACTGCTACTGTAGTCAGTGCTCATAGAGAGGGGCACGTAAATTAATTTCCGTTCCCATCTCTAATGCACTGTACTATTGGCAGTGGCTTCACTGCTACTGTAGTCAGTGCTCATAGAGAGGGGCACGTAAATTAATTTCCGTTCCCATCTCTAATGCACTGTACTATTGGCAGTGGCTTCACTGCTACTGTAGTCAGTGCTCATAGAGAGGGGCACGTAAATTAATTTCCGTTCCCATCTCTAATGCACTGTACTATTGGCAGTGGCTTCACTGCTACTGTAGTCAGTGCTCATAGAGAGAGGCACGTAAATTAATTTCCGTTCCCATCTCTAATGCACTGTACTATTGGCAGTGGCTTCACTGCTACTGTAGTCAGTGCTCATAGAGAGAGGCACGTAAATTAATTTCCGTTCCCATCTCTAATGCACTGTACTATTGGCAGTGGCTTCACTGCTACTGTAGTCAGTGCTCATAGAGAGGGGCACGTAAATTAATTTCCGTTCCCATCTCTAAGCATATGTGGTGCAGTCAAATAGACAGACAGAAAGAGCACAGAATAACAACAAGTAGCTTGCGATAGCCGACAACAACCACAGATCGAATGGTCAGTGAAGCAAATTAGAAGTAAATTGAAAGTAAAATTTTCGGCCTTTTCAATCTAATTTAATTTACATTTTACTTGCTTCGTCTTCGTCATTTTTGTCAGAGATTTAATTTTATTTTAATTTACTTGCCATTTAATTTACTCTTCGTAAGTAAATTATTTTCGAATTTAATTTGATTTTAATTTTAATTTACTTGACAACGGTATACCGCATTTTTACGACCTTGTAGATGTAGAATTTTCAGAATTATTTGAGAGGTCAAAGTGACCAGAACCAGAGAAAATGATTGTAAGCTAGCTATCCCTATTTCTAAAAGACATCTAAATTGTAGACTAAACTTTTTCACTCATAAGGTGGTAAAGTTCTGGAATCAACTGCCAAATGAAGTTGTGAATGCTAAGTCTTTGGACAAATCTACGGCCTTGGTAAAAACGCAAAATTTGCCGCAGCATTTGTCATTTAGTTAGGCCACGTAATATGGCAAATATGGCGACTCGTGGCCTGTCGCTCCGATGGCTTTGTGTTAATCGGGCGATAAACTTTGTTTGTCTTGTCTAAAAAATTATTAATGTCTGTCAGTTCCGATCGAATTCGATTCGAAATCGGAATTCCGGTTGTTCCCTAGTTGATCTGATTTTGTTTTGGGTTCTACAGAATTTTATACAAAGAGCCGTTTGTTTGTACAGCTGATGTTTCAGAATCAATCTATAGCATTGAGACAGCATCAGTTTAACATTTTAAGTTCAAAATAACAAACGCTTAATTTTACCCTGAGTGCTTTGCAAATGCGCTCATAAAGTACGATAGAAAATTTTGAAAAATTTCTAAACCCTGCTTGTTCAGCTGCCTTCGAAAGAAAAAATGGCTGCTTGATGGTGGCCATTGAAGAACAAAGAAAATAACAACACATGGTATAGGTAAATATAAGTATACCATCGATTATTTGCCTTATTGTGAGTGAAGAAGGTTGAGGTTTACTGACATATTTTCTCTTCTCTAAGCACTTTTCTTCCTTCCCTTTCATGGAGATCAACAACAAGTCTGATCAGTAACTTTGGAACATGTTTTTCCACCAGTGTATAATTTAAATTACTGATTCCATCCATCTTCCATCGGTTTCTGGTCCTTTTCATCAACTGTTGAGTGCATTTAGAGTTTGGTTGGTTTCCCTTGTCAATGCCATGCTTGATCATCTTATATCTTGCAATATTTTGTGGATATCTAGTGATTTTCATGTTGTTCATCCTGATTCTGCAACTGAACTTGCTCATACTATTATGTCAATCATAATTGATTGATACCTGGTTGACATGTCATCATCCTCACCACCCCATCCCCAGTAACTGTTAGAATATCCATTGACTTTTATAAATTGTTCCTTAGTTAGTGATGTGACGCCACCAAAAATGGTTTCATACGGCAGTCTGCAAAACTAGCTGTAAAGTTTAATGGCTAAATGGTATTACACGTACAAACCTGTATTTGAATTTGTCCACCGCTACACTCATATGTCTTGGATTTCTGTAAGGACACGAATACATATTCAGCTCATTCTCAGGCAGCAGGTCAACGTCATGGAAAACAAAACAAGTCCATTTGAAATGCTTGTTAGCCTCCACAAATCCCACATTCATTAGTTTTGCTCTGTTAAATGTTTGATTGCTTACCTTCAATTTCTCACATTTCACATTACACTCCTTTATCCAGTGAAATTACCTGTTCCACAATGTAAATGCCATATTCTAATTGTTGTTGTCTCAGAAATTTGTGCATGTGATGGAGGAAGATAAGTAGATGCTGCTTTCTGTCACGAAAAGGCACAATTACTGCAACTTTATCCTTTGACAGACAGTTCTCTGGACTGCCATGACCTCCTTCATTTTTGAAGTCGAGTAGCTTCTCTAACTGATCCATAGTTTTGGCTCCCATCTTTAAAGTCAAATTTGTGTGAGCTACTAGAATTGGTTACTGTCAGTAAATTATTATACAGAAAACAATATTTTACCTAGGCCAATTGGATGTTCTGGGCATATTTCTGTAATTTGAATTTGCGGTTCATGAGTAGGACTGTTGTAATATGATGGGTGAGTTATTGAAGAAAACAATCCCATAATAAACAGACTGCAAAAACCAAGTAGTATATTCAGCAATCGACGATTAAGCAAGGGCAGCATCTCTTAGTGGTAAAAGCCTCATTCATAGCTTGGTTCTGTGTTTGGCTAAAGTTTATGAATAATTTACCATTTGCCTCAACATTGATTTTTAGCTTTCACATTTCTATTCAGTGTGTGTGGTTTGTTCTCATTTGATGTAGCTTTGTTTCTATGGATGCAGAGCCTTTTTTATGCCGCCGCTATTTTTTGATGCAACAAAGCAGTACCTTTGCACATTCGTTTCTCTTCTTTGTTATTATATTGTGAACATGTCAATAAAACCATAGATAAAGACTGCATTTACATACATAGCGGCACAATTTGTAAGGAAAGGGATATTGCTATGTTTTAGCGCTCTTTCTGTTTTGTTTCTGCCACAGTGAGTAAATTGCACTCTTTATGTCTAGCTTGACTTGATTCTGATGAAGGTTTTTGAATTAGATGAGCAATCCACTCCTGTCAAAGATGAACATACAAAATCCACTGACCAAGTACAAAATCGTCAATAGTAATGAGCGAACTGAGTGGTGAGTAAGTTAGGCACTGTTTGTCCCTTCTGGTAGAGAACGATCCCATCGGCAAGTAAAGCAAACATTCCAAACGTTCCCCAGTTGAGGCCACGCAATGATTGCAATGAGCCAGTATGGAAATGTCACACTATTCGGCTCCACAACTACAACATAGAGACATTTGGAGTGTTTGTGAGATTCCACTTGTAGTCACCACAAACAGCTGCACACCTTCTTCGTGGAAATCGACAATAGTAATAACATTTTATATTATTGGACGGAGCTACAGTACAATCATGACTGGATTCACTTCAATCACATAGCAGTTTGTTTTTATGGTATCCTTTACATGTACGACTATTTTCTCAGATGGAATAATGCAGAGCGAATTAATGTTAGTTGCATCAGGTTTTATTCCAGTAGACAATGAGACAATGAACTCAAGCTTATACAGGAATCCAGTGACTAGGTATATAATCCTCAATAACCATGAGTGAACTGAGTGGTGAGTTAGGCACGCTTTGTTCCTTCTGGTAGACAGTAATCCCATTGGCAAGGAAAGCAGACATCAGTCCGAACGTTCCAGTTGAGACCACCGAATGACTGCAATGAGCCAGTATGCAAAAGTCCACAGAAGCTGAACTCGGCTCCAGCACCAGAACATTGGAAGCGTTTGGAGTGTTTGCCAGGTTCCATTCATACTCATTGCCCAGCACCACGAACAACAAACACTCACCTGTACCGTTGAATCTAAATATATAGTACAGTAGATCTTACAGTTACAACTCTTCTCACATTTGCTCAAAGTAACTGATTCCTTTGGCTGCCAAGTCGTTTCGAGCTGGATTGTGACCATAGTCCATCTTCTCTGGTAATGTGAAGTCTTCTCTACGCAGATGCACTCCTATGAGGAGACAGCCCGGCCATTTGGAAGTCAGCTTTTGTAAGATCTAAAGCTGCTAATTCCATTCAATCAGTTGGTTGGTTGGTTAGGTCAGATTAATCAGTAACAACTTGTAACATTTGCCAAATTGGTTACAAAATTTCCAGAAAATTACCCAACTAAAGAATAGTAGGGTTCTGTGAATGCACTCTACCCTAGTCGGTAAAAGTACACTGTGAGTTTTACTGTCTGAAAAGGCAAATAAACTCAGCAGATCAGATCCGGACTGGGCTCGGCTACCTACCAACCTACCCCATTGGCAAACAGACACATGTTACATGTATGATCAGTATAATGAGACACTCAAATCAGTCATATGTACCTGTTGGCATGGTTCTAGCACATCTGGTCTGAACTGAAACTGCTGTCTGAGGTCAGCGGCCACACCTTGATAGTAATTGACATTGAGTAGCTCTGAACGGTACATCTATGATACAATCACAAAACGCAATGCTTTGTAACAATCAACCCTCAGAAACTATGCCAAATTCATCAGTACTTTACGGAAACCTTGGATCAATTTCAAAGAAATCCAATACTTTTGTAAGTGACTGTAAAAATTAGGTAAACGAACGGACCTCCAGCAAAAATGACATTCTCATTGCAAGGCAGATGCGGCAATTGTTTATCCATGGTCGGCCACTCCAGGTCCGCTGAGAACGGAAACTCAGAGGAATTTAGCAACTTCTGCGCGTGACACGGCTGCTCATACTCCTCTTGACAGAGGTTGGTCTGGATAGAACTGAGGAATGGAAACAGGTCCGGTCGTGGTCCAAACACTGGCACTTGTAGATTAGCAAATGTCTTACGAAGAAGCTGAGAACCGGCAGAAGCGATGAAAGCATTCTTGTTGTTGGCTCTGGCTATCCCATACAGTGAAGCGTAAGTAATCATCTGACTCCCCAAACGACCCTGTAGACAGGCACCAGCCCAGCCGCATTTTGCAAAGTTGAGGGTCTGGTGAAAGGTTGGCTTCTGACTGGTCACAGTTGGACTGCTGAGGAACCGCAGAGCGCACAAGAAGGCAAACGCACCAACAATAGTGACCGGTCGGCACCTCGACATACCATGAAGACAATGAAACCTACACATCAAGTTAGGAAGAAACATCAGTGGTTAACTGCAAAGCAAAGCAACACAACACAACACAAGCTATGTCTTACACACTACCGTGAATTTGGTTTAACAGCACAGTCTTTGTATTGTTTGGAAAGAAGATTGTAACTGAATGACAAGAAATCCATAATTACAGTATATCAACGCGCGGTACACATGACCACTATACTAAGCAAAAACTGGGCCGAGCTGAACAATAATCCCACACAAGTTTGGGAATTGATTTTGTAGAGTTATATGTGTCGCTGTGTTTTTTCGTGAAGGCCATTTTCGGATCCCAAATACGGTTTTGGGGCCAAGTCCAAACTAGGTTTTGCCTACCTTTTTCGGGGAGTCCAAATGTGGATGGGTTTTGTTTACCTTGTTTGGAGGTAAAAAGTTTGTTTTCTCGACTTTTATCGGGATTCTGTGGCACAATGAATTTAACATTCAAACGCGTGTCGTTTATGCAATTCAAAACCGACAGCTTTCACATGCGCACCAATCGATAGCTATTTCAAAATACTTTAAATCCCCCACTCAAACTTTTCCGTATCATGCCGGTTAGCGAGATATTTTGCGAAATGTACCAAAAATGGCAAAAATGCACCCTCCATTTTTGGCAAATATTCGTCCATAACTTCGTCTTCAGTCACGGAAGCTTGGGAAGGAAATTGGACTTTTTTGTAGTAGTGATTTTCAAATGGCCATAACTCACAAATCCGATGTCATACCGCAAAAATGAAGTTATTTTTGAACTCAGCAGGCCAAAATAGGTCTAGAAAACTGCACCATGACTAGGGCCCGACCGGATATCCGGATACGGATATTACCTGCCGGATATGCGGGATATCAGTCACAGATGAGAAAACGTGATTTTTTACGTTTTTGAACATAAATTTTGCATTCGACCGTAGTGTAAATAGTGGGGGTATTGTACACAACTGAAACGATGTTTTGAGCGCTGTGCAATCGATAACTACTTTGGAGGGAAAGATAAACGAGATCACTTTACTGCTGTCGATAACTCGGAACCTTGTTTTCTGGCTACAATACTGGATCCTCGCTTTAAGGATAAAGTAAGGCTAAACCCTAATTACTAGGTTAAGAGTATACTTGTGCTGCTAATATGGTGCAGGCTTTCACGTCGGCAGAAGCTGCTGCTTGGGCGCGTGTCCGTTTGGAACTGATATTGAACGCCGAAAATCACTGTGAAACATCTACTGAAACGCACAGCAGCCATGAGGGCGAACAGGGATTTTTCGCCGATTCACTGGATTCGCCAAACCAAATCGATACCTCTGGTGGCATTGATGAAGAAACTGACAAAGTAGTTTTGTTGTTTGATGTTTAGCTACGCAATAAGTATGGATGTGCACAAACTGATTTCTGAGTATCTGAAATAGGCGCTTGTACCGAGTGACAGAGACTCACCACTCTACTGGAAAGAGAAGCAGTCAACATTTGGCAGACTGGCAGAGGTTAGAAATTTGCGGCAGTTGTATCATTCTAAAAACAGTTTTTCAGCTTGCCAGGAAGTATTTGAGTGCTCCTATCGGTACGGTAGCTAGCGAGCGAACATTTAAGACTGCTGCCTCGATTTCGGAAGGCGATCGCTCCTCTCTGAAGCCCGAAAATGTAGAAATGTTGTTGTTTACAAGTATAACTTGCGTTGTTTGAACTACAATTATTAGATGCTGTTTTGAATCAACTGTTATAGAACAAAGAAATGTATATATGTGGTTAATTGCATTCTAAAAAATTTTAAGTTGATCAATGATATCCGGCATATCCGGATCCGGTAGAAATTTGTATCCCGTCGGGCCCTAACCATGACTCGGTTTATGTTTACCATAAAAACATGCAGTCACCAGGCGGGTATTGATTTTCGGAACTTTGGACTTGAATATCTACTGATCCGGGCCGAGTCTAGCTTTTGAAGTAAGTTCCAGCCTTGGGCTGGTGGTCACATTTTTGGAGATTCTTACCATTTACGCAGGTTACACTGGCCTCTAAGCACTCACGGCAGTATAATTTATTCTAAAATCTGCCTACAGACAGAATCTAATCACAGCTATATGAACCTAGTTTTTCTACATATTTGAACAAGAACACTTATGCATTCATCTAAGCAGCACCAAAGGAAAAGTATGACTTCGGTTGACTTTGCTGTTGGTAAGCTCCTACTCCATTGCCTTTGCCTTTACCATTACCATTGCCGTTTCCATTGGCCGGTCCGTTAGATCCCTCCTGAACCCAGGCATTGAACATGTGCTTTGCAATGTAGTGTTGAGCATTGGTGAGGGGGTGGTAGTCGTCCCACCAGATAAAGTTGTCGTGTTCCATGAACTTTGTGTGCATCATATGATGAGAGTAGGGCTCGGTGTGGTTGGGAAACAGACGCATCATTTCAGGCCACATATCGTCCGTCTGGGTGTAGGCTATTTTCACCCCAGCAAATTGCTGTTTCATTTGAGTGATCTTGGAAAACAAATGCTCATTGGCCATCCGCAGACCTTGAAGAAAGGCGTCCTTCTGAAATGTTACTTTGCTAGATTGTTTGACAACAATTAAATGAGTGCTAATGGCATTGACTGTCCTACATTTACTGTGCTTATGACCATAACCAACCTGAGCAAAGTAGCTCTCAACTTTGGTCACCCAAGGCGCATGAGCCTCCGGTTCCCAGGCCTCCAAAATCACGATCTTCTTCACACCTCCCTTCAGCAGTTTGTGAATGTTGTTTGCATTGTGTTCAGCGATGTACTGCGCCTTGGCCGCCACATTGGCAGGGTCCAACAACTTATTCTCGTCCATTTCTTTGAACAGATCGTTCACACAGCCAGCCTCGTACGCCACAATGTGTCTTGCCGGTGCTTTGGTGAAAGCGAACGGCTTCAGATACTGATCCACTTGCCAGGTAGTGCCGGACCAGCCCTTGAAACTGTAGTTGTTCTCATCGCTCAACGCCCCACCGAAGGCCATGTTCATCATTTGACTGCAGCCCAGGAATCGGGCCAGGTATTCGGGCCATTTGGGACCGTTGGAGTAGACCTTGAAGCCAAACACGTCCTCTCCCTTGTTCACGCCGTCATCTGTGATGCTGTTGCCGAACGAAATCAGTTTGCAATCTGTTGTCTTGGCTGAAACTTGTTCGTTTGTTTAGTTTGCTTTCAGGTAAACAGGTTTTACCTTTGCAAGGGTCAGCGTCTGAAGAGGTTCCTCCGCCAGTTTGTGAAAGGTCGGGAGGAGGAGCAGGGGCCGAGGCGGCTGGTCGATAGTTGAGGTTCACCGATGTTTGGTAACCTCCTGGGGGCTGGAGACGTTGGTTCTGTCCTAAAATAGATGTCCGATACATACCGTATAGTGCTGTTTATACTACCCCCATTTATAGTACCCGAGGTACTATAAACGGCACTTAGTGCCAGATGGAGACAGATTTTTATTCTGAAATGAGCTGTTATAAATACAAACTGTGCGAAAAATACAGTGTTTTTGGTGGTAAACCTTGTTTGTATGAAGAAAAACAGTAGATAATGCAATCATGGAGGTTCTGATGTATGTACATAACCTATTTTTTACATCAAATCGGTAATTTGAGCAAAGAATTTCACATACTATTGCTAGTTTCTTATAGAGCAGATTTCGTAGGTGCCATATACATTGTATACAGGGTGTCTCAAAAAAATGATCACATTTCTTTTTACTGCCATTTCCGCAAATTTTGACCAAATGGGCTGAAATTTGGACCATAGGTGCCAAAATTCGGGGAATTTTATGTGTTAAAGTTTGGTGCACTAGGCTTGACTCATTCCCGAGAAATTTCAAAAAAAGTGAAATTTGGTAATTTCAATAGTGAAAGCCGGTCACGAAAAATGGAAACATTTCCTTTGCCAGTATCTTTTCTAATTTTTGTCGGAATTGGATGAAATTTGGAGTGTAAACGCAGAAGTTCAGGGTAATTCGTGTGTAAAAAGTTGACGCATGAACTCCAACGCTATCGTTACAGTTTAGGCGATAATGTAATGTAACGTTTTTTCGGTGACCGGCTTTCGCTATTGAAATTACCAAATTTCACTTTTTTTTAAATTTCTCGAGAATTAGTCAAGCCTAGTGCACCAAACTTTAACACATAAAATTCCCCGAATTTTGGCATCTATGATCCAAATTTCAGCCTATTTGGTCAAAATTTACGGAAATGGCAGTGAAAAGAAATGTGATCATTTTTTTCGGTGACCGGCTTTCACTATTGATTTAACAAATTTAACTTTTTTTGGAATTTCTCGGGAATGAGTCGAGCCTAGTGCACCAAACTTTAACACATAAAATTCCCCGAATTTTGGCACCTATAGTCCAAGTTTCAGCCTATTTGGTCAACATTTGCGGAAATGGCAGTAAAAAGAAATGTGATCATTTTTTTGAGACACCCTGTAGTACCCGGGTACTATAAATGGATTTAATTTTATTTTCGCAAAACCCTAAGTGCCATATATAGTACCCGACTACTATAAACAGCACTATACGGTAGATACAATTCCGGGCCGAGGGGCAGGAGTTCGTCTGTTCCCATTTGGGTGGTTTCACTCAGGAAGAGGTCCAAAATTTCAGAAAAACTAGAAATGAGTTCTTAGCAAGTTTCATTCAATAATAACGCTAATAAATTGCTGTTCAAAGCAGCCAAACAGCAAAAAATAAGCGTAAAACAGGAATTTAAATTTTAGCCTAAAAAACTAACCGGCTGGACGACCGTTCACAACTGCCAACAAGCATAGAAGGTGAAGTAAAGTTTGCATTTGGCCAAATCCTACAACGAAAGAACAGAGACAACAGTTGTCCAGTGACATTGACTCTTTGTTAAATACAGAACTAATTACAAAACTAATTGCCAATAAAAAGTGACCTCGTAAATGAATGAGAGTAAGACTGCGCCCGACCTTTTTTGCTTCTTTTTCATTAGTGTCAGGTGTAGTAGACTTGTCGCAGTAAAAGACAACAGCGTTGAAAGGCCGTGACATGTTTTCTTCGACTGATTTCTCGGACGCCTTTTACTGATTTATAAGCTCTGATTCTTTCACTTTTCGTTAACATTTCATTGACAGTCGTTCTGTCCTACCTGTCCACCTCTCATTTCTTCTCTTTACATACACCGATGCAAGTCCGTGGTGCATTGGGTAGCAGCTTGTCTACCAGGCTCACGGCGCCTGACATAGGTTCCAGCCCGTCTCGGCCCAAGTAATTTACCTCGCATGTGACCCTGCTGGGTTATTACTGGCTTGTCTGGTGTACGTACAGGGATGCCTACCAAATTCAAACTTTGAATTTGATATGGTATGGTATAGTTTAAAATTGGCGATTTGAATTCGATATGGTATGGTATAGTACTAGCTAATTCAGTTTGAATTTGGTTGGTACGATTTTGGTATGAATTGGTACAGTAGTGGTAGTTTGCTGTGATAATGTCATAGAAGCCTTTGGAAATTATGCTCAATCCACCTTTCTTGAGTTTTTTAGAATCAAAACATGCAGAAAGGATTGGGAATATATTTTGATGCATTTGAAAAGTGTTATAAATATAGCCAAGAAGCTAGTACTAAATGAAAAGGCCTTACCAAAATCATAATTCTAGTACTAAAATTATTTGGTGAAGGCGTTTGATTTTGATATGCTATGGTTGTATAGTATAGAAGGAGCTGTTTTGAATTTGGTTTGGTATGGTATGGGAGGAGGCCCATTCCCCCCCCACCCGGCGCTGCCGCGGTCGGATTACGGTATGCGCTATCTGCTCTATGTTTGGTGTGAAAATATATTTTTCTTCCCCTCCGCTTAGGTTTTTGAGAGGTCAGAAATGATTTTATATTTGGAAAATGCGTCTCTAAGAGTTCTTTTGTATTTCTAAAACAGGCTCTCCGGAGCGTGCCTATACTGATGCGTCCATCTAGGGGTATTTTTATGTTTTTAAAACAGGGCCTCTGGAGCGTTCCTATACCGATGCGTCCCCTAGGGGTGCTTTTATGTTTTTAAAACAGGTCCTCCGGAGCGTTCCTATACCGATGCGTCCCCTAGGGGTATTTTATGTTTTTAAAACAGGGCCTCTGGAGCGTTCCTACACCGATGCGTCCCCTAGGGGTATTTTTATGTTTTTAAAACAGGGCCTCTGGAGCGTTCCTATACCGATGCGTCCCCTAGGGGTATTTTTATGTTTTTAAAACAGGGCCTCTGGAGCGTTCCTACACCGATGCGTCCCCTAGGGGTACTTTTATGTTTTTAAAACAGGCCCTCCGGAGATTTCCTACACCGATGCGTCCCCTAGGGGTACTTTTGTTTGGAAAACAGGCCCTCCAGAGCGTGCCTATACTGATGCGTCTCTAGGGGTACTTTTATATTTGGAAAATTGTCACGCCCAGACCCAACCCAGGCCTCCAAAAGTCGGTGATGGTAAATACGTAAATGGGAACCGAACTGGAGCTGCCGTTGCACCGTACCTGATAACAGCAAAGGGGAGGGATGTTTGCACTTGCAGGCAGATATTCTGAAAATAATTGGCATATGGGGTATCGGTATTTATAAAAATTGCAACTACTTGGAGATTTAAGCTGTTCTGTTTTAGTGCTTTTACTACCACTTCTCTGTGAAGTCGTTTAAACTTCGCGCGCTTTGTGTTGTTTCACATGCAGCAATATTACAGTAACCCGCCGCGGCAGCGCCGGGTGGGGGGGGGGGAATGGGCCGGGAATCGTATGGCATAGTACTAAAGGTTTATTACAACGCACATGTACACCGGACAGACCAGTAAAGAACCCATAAAGGGCCACATGCGAGGCAAATATAAAGATTGATTTAGTACTAGTAGAATTTTGGTATGGTAGGCATCCCTGCCTGTTACATGTGCCTTGTATAAAGTTCTTTATTTAAGTAAGGGTTTATGTGATTTTTTAGGCAGGCTTGATTTTTTAAAATGATAAAAGACAATTTAGTGGGAAGCCAAGAAAGGCGCAGAATCGAAGTCTGCAGCAAAGTACTAAAGAAGAGTCTAGATGAGTCCAATGTCAGTCATAATTTTCCAGCGCTTCAGAAAGTTCTCCAGATTGTAGTCGAAGTTGGTGTCAATGATCAAGGCATGGTCGATGTATTTTATACGCGTCCGGGTCAACTCCACTCCACACACCACTGGCAATTTTATGCCTGAAAGCAAGCCACCTTATGTAGCACAACTGTACAACATGCAGTAGAATTCTTAAAAGTACAGTACTATACGTAGTAGTGATGTAAAATTATGGAATTTGAATTTCAATTCAATTACAATTAAATTATGGGCTCCGTTTTTAATTTCAATTAAATTAAATTAAATTAATTGAAATAGTTTTCCATTATTTTCAATTACAATTATATTTTCAATTAAATTATGGAACCTCAGAAAATTTCAATTATGTAATTTTTTCAATTATTTTTTCAATTTTTTGAAATTTGTTGTATTTTTGCCGTCAAAAGACAGTGACTTAGAAACAGTGACCCAGGACTTAGAAAAATGTTCGTGTAAGAGCTCAGACACACCTGGTTAGCTTGCTGCCCAACCAGGCGAGAAAATTTTAAAAAGTTGCATTTTGAAAACGCATAACATGGCATTATGTGGGAAATTTACAGAGTTAGTTCATTATTATATATCATTACATAATCTAAAGGTTTTCAGCATTTTTGAGCAACATCACTTCCTAGGTATCATCGCCAAAAAGGTTCTGTAAACATGACCTTACATTCAAAAATCACTGCTTCAACTTTTAAGAGCTAAAAAATGAAAAGCAGAGCATAAAATATTAGAAAACAAAGTGAGTCAGTATAGAATAGGAGACAACACCTAAATAGGTTTTTGTTTGAAGTCAATAGCGCCTCTAATACTTACGCATTTCCTTACATTCACCACAGAAAATAATTGAAAATATAATTGAAATTCCAAGCGAATTTCAATTAAATTACAATTAAATTATGGCCCAACTTTTGAATTTCAATTAAATTAAATTAATTGAATTGAAATTAAAAACAGGCCAATTATGCGAATTTCAATTACAATTAAATTAATTTTTTACATCACTAATACGTAGTTGGTACAATAGTACTAATCGTACTACGTACTGTAAATAGGAGTTTGGTCTTTCTAAAGGTGTACACAAGTTTTACAGTACTGTATGTATGCAGTAGACTTGTTTTACCTTGTTTAGTAAGCGGAAACCGCAATCTCCGTTTAATTTCCGGCCAGACTTGTTTCGGAATAACCGTCTTCAGTACGCTTTTGATGGCATTTCCCACAAAACCGCCGATTCCCACTTTTTTCACTTTCACGTCCACATCCAACAGCTGGATTCTACCGTACAACCGACCGTATCTCACATAGGGCTTGACCTAAAATAAATTAATTATGCACCTACCGGAGTTTGCCACCTATACGACCGGGTCTTAACCAGAAAATGCCTAAATTTGGGGTCACATTTTTGCACCAGTTACAAGTTTTGTAGGTGGAAATCTATATTTTACAATTAAAACTCGATGTTCTGCATGAAAAGCATGAAACACACTGGTTTTTATCTTTGCAACAACTGACTGTACGTTTAAGTCTGAATAGCTCAGTTTTAAACAAGTTTTGAAAACTCAGGCAACTTAGAAAAAAGCTCCACTACGCTTACAGTAGCTATCTAAACCTATCAAATCAAGAATTTTACCAAGATTACGCAGATTTTAGAAGGATCATACATGTAACAGGGGGTCTGGGTGGTCTGCCCCCCACCCGGTTTAGGCCAGACCCCCGGATGGGCCCCCCCCCCCGAGACGATTTCACCGACCCCCCCCCTCCGATTTTTCTGGCAAGTAAATTTTCGAGCAAATTTTTGCAATTTTTTACACTTTCACACACAAAAATTGCCAAAATCGCCTGCAAAACAGCACTTTTTAGCTGTATTTCAGCCCAAATTAGCGATTTTTGGCGATTTTTAGGCCAAAAATTGCGATTTTTCTCGATTTTTGAGCGTGTTTTAGTGCCCACCCCCTCCCCCAAAATTTTGGCTCAGACCCGCCCCCGGCCGGCGCCAGAACCCCCCAACCCCCCCTCCCCCCATCGGCGGATGACCTGTTACATGTATGAGGAGGATTCTTGAACGACCTGAGTTCAGAAAGTCCATATTCATTAGTTATCTTGTAAAAAATATACACGAAAACACACCATTCTCAGCTTAGACCCGGGTATTACAACTGAAAAATGCCCCCTGACAGACCCTGCTTTCTGACCACCTGTTATAAGACCCGGGTCTTATAATCGTTAATTGTCATTGTCAACCGAGATCGGGCGGCCATCAGGCAGACATGTATAGTGGGGGGTCGGCGGAATCGGCCGATATGGTGTGCGTTGGACATCCCTATGGCCCCAAAGTAAAACCCTAAAACAGTTCCGCCCAACTCCCTCTGGGTACCCAGCAATGGCCATCCATGGTTCTCTCTGATGGGGCCATTTTCCATAGTAAAACGCCAAAACACCCCTAACGGAAATGGACGTTTCTCAGGGGGGCGAGCAAACTCAGACCCGTGCTATGCAGCGTTCGAAAGCTCACATCATGGGCTTTCAGAATCTATAATAAAATTTATGGTGATTTTTGTTGTTTCAAAAATAATCGATCCCGAAGTATCGATTTATCACGATTTTATCAATTTTCAGCAGCCAAATAAAATGGTTTGGCATGAAAATTTGATGAGCATACTAGGTTTTCTGACACGGCAAATTCAATGGCGTGATCCATTTGTGCATAGGATCATGCGATCAATCGATAGCCAGCAATGGCCATCCATGGTTCTCTCTGATGAGGGCCATTTTCCGTAGTAAAACTCCAAAACACCCCTCATGGAAATGAACGTTTCTCTGGGGGGCGAGCAAAATCAGACCCGTGCTATGCAGCGTTCGAAAGCTCACATAATGGGCTTTCAGAATCTGCAATAAAATTTATGGTGATTTTTGTTGTTTCAAAAATAATCGATCCCGAAGTATCGATTTATCACGATTATATCAGTTTTCAGCACCTCACTAAATCAGGTAAGAAGGAAAATGGGATTACCAAATTGGGGGTTTTCTGCTACGCCAAATTCATTCGCGACATCAATTTACAGGTATGATCACGTGATCAATCGATAATCGATATTTGATCAATTATCGAATTTTTGCTGTGCAAATGATCGAACTACACACGTTAATAATGTTAGTGGTTTTCTAGCATGCCAATTTCAACCATGGTATCGTTCTAGAGCTACCAACGCGTTTTAATTCGATAATCAATATCGATTGATTATCGATTTGTTGCTGTGCAGATACTCCAACTACACAGGCTAATAATGTTAGTGGTTTTCTAGCATGCCGATTTCACAACTCACTACATTTGATTTCAGTCAATGAGCCCATAACTACAAATGTATGCAAGCAAACGACCTTTCGCTTCGACTAGATGCGATGAAGGAAATAGAACTACTACCACACATAGCTTATTTCTGTGTGTGTACCTTACCAACTGTTTTCAGTGCGCGAGAACCCGACAGTTGTCACACTTCAAGAACAACTCAAATTACATCCACACTTACATGATGCTGTATAACTGAACTAATGTACTATACATACCATACTATATGCGAGAAAAACTCTATCATCTGGTCTGGGTGTATCGGTTGTGTAACAAAAAATCGATAATTTATAGCCGATCGATATCAGATATTGATTGACACAGAGATCATGGCTATTAATGGATAACATAGTCGAAATCAGCATGCCAGAAATCTCTTAACATCTGGTCTGTGTGGTTGTATTGGATGCACAACAGGAAAATCAATAATGGGTCAAGTACTGATTACCGATTGATCACATGATCCTATGCACAAATGGATCACGCCATTGAATTTGCCGTGTCAGAAAACCTAGTATGCTCATCAAATTTTCATGCCAAACCATTTTATTTGGCTGCTGAAAACTGATAAAATCGTGATAAATCGATACTTCGGGGTCGATTGTTTTTGAACCAACAAAAATCACCATAAATTTTATTACAGATTCTGAAAGCCCATGATGTGATCTTTCGAACGCTGCATAGCACGGGTCTGAGTTTGCTCGCCCCCCTGAGAAACGTTCATTTCCGTGAGGGGTGTTTTGGAGTTTTACTACGGAAAATGGCCCTCATCAGAGAGAACCATGGATGGCCATTGCTGGCTATCGATTGATCACATGATCCTATGCACAAATGGATCACGCCATTGAATTTGCCGTGTCAGAAAACCTAGTATGCTCATCAAATTTTCATGCCAAACCATTTTATTTGGCTGCTGAAAACTGATAAAATCGTGATAAATCGATACTTCGGGATCGATTATTTTTGAACCAACAAAAAATCACCATAAATTTTATTACAGATTCTGAAAGCCCATGATGTGGTCTTTCGAACGCTGCATAGCACGGGTCTGAGTTTGCTCGCCCCCCTGAGAAACGCCCATTTCCGTTAGGGGTGTTTTGGCGTTTTACTATGGAAAATGACCCCATCAGAGAGAACCATGGATGGCCATTGCTGGGTACCCAGAGGGAGTTGGGCAGAACTGTTTTAGGGTTTTACTTTGGGGCCATAGGGATGTCCAACGCACACCATATCGGCCGATTCCGCCGACCCCCCACTATACATGTCTGCCCGATCTCGGTTGGCAATGACAATTAAAGAAACCCAGGTGGAAAACGCCGGTAATCATTAACAAACACCAAACAGCTTACGTACATGAATGGTCAGTCCCACATCAGCGTTTACGATGTCCCTTCTTGTGTAGGTGCCTTCAAAGACGAACCTAACATTTCCATTTATAGCAAAGTGCGCTCCCTTCCGTTTCGTGACAGTCATTTTCGGCGCTTTGTTCAACTTGCCCAGAATGGTAACCTCGCATCCCCAACAGACCAGGGTCATAGCGGTTCGCAGCCATTGCGGAAGGTCATCGACCCCAAGCGAGGTCGTGAACCGGCCCAAATCGTTGGCCGCCACATGGGCAAAGAAAGTATTGGGCACGTATTCGGACACAATGAAAGTTGTCATTCTTCTACCTTTCGGAAATCGACCCAAAATCGGTTTCTCCACTCTGGCGCTTACGTTTCGATACCGGATACCCCCTTCAAACCCGATCACACTATGGTTGTTGGTAAAATGGGGGTCAATCTCCAGGTCAAAGTTCATACTGAAGTTAGTAGTACTTCGTCGCTGTTTTCGCTTCTCCAACGCAGCCCTGGGGTCCGATTCGCAGAGTAGAGCCGGGTTAAAGGTCGATTCGGCGGATAGGGCATCGGTGGGCACGGTTTCAGGTGGACCGTCGTCGGTCGGGTCGCTGAGCATTTGCGCAGATTTGACGGTTAATTCGCATAGAATAGTGTCTAGTTCGTGTTGCAGGTAGGACTGTACGAAACCGCGAACTACGTTCAGAATACTCGAGAATCCACCGCCGAAAACTACCACCAGCTCCTCTGTGGTGCCGTTGCATACTGGGATCTGAAGTTTAGAGACGCTAAAATAGGACAATCATTGGGGCTTGGCCCACCGATGGAAACGAGACCGCTAACCTGAGCGAATTTTTCCACTCTCCCACTTCCAATTTTTCTCCGGGACGCATGGATTCTAATTTCATTCAATTTAGGCCAATTGTTATGCAATTTTACTCTGCTACATATACGAAAGTTGCTAAAAGTGCCTGTGTTTGCCGTAAACAACGACATTAAGCGATTCTTAGTACTCTACGTAACACTTCCTACTGTACGAATGCAAATTGGGCTCACTGCGCAGCCGCCTTCGGATTAGACCTATTTCCTCAGAGAATTTCAATTTGTAGTCTTAGTTTGTAGTTAAAAATTTTCGCGAAAATAATTTGTAGTCTTAGTTTGTAGTTGTCTAATTCAGGTTCAAAAAATATGTAGTCTTAGTTTGTAGTCAATTTGTAGTCAGGTTACCAAACGTCAGAAATTCGATATTACTGCAAATTTTTGCAACTTGAACCATCAGTCATAGAAATGCTTTGCAAAAATAATAACGGGAAGCTTGTTAGCTGTGTTTTCTGTGAAAAAAATTGCGTTTTCTAGTCGATATTTCTGGAAACAAACAGACGGAATTCAATGTTTAACAGTATTCCAATGCTGAACATTTGGTATTTTTTGGATGAGATATTTTTTTAACAACTAAGACAAGAAAAAACACGAACGACTGTACAAAAGTCAATCATGTAGTCACCCTTCTTTGAAAATTTATAGGGGTAAAAAAGTGGGAAAATTGGAAAAACGATGTTTCTAACACTTTACATAAAAATACAGGGTGTCCCAAAAAAAATGACAACATTTCTTTTTGCTGCCATTTTCGCAATTTTTGACCAAATTGGCTGAAATTTGAAACATAAGTGCCAAAAAAGTGGGAATTTTATGTGTTAAAATTTGGTGCATCAGGATTGACCCAGTCCTGAGAAATTCAACAATATATAAAATTGAGAAATTTCAATTAAATGTAGAAACAGCATCAAAAATGGAAACTTTTCTTTTTGCTGTATCTTCTTTAATTTTGGTCGGAATTGGATGAAATTTTGAATATATGCGCAGAATAACCGGTTGATTTGTAGATCAAAAGTTGGCGCATGAACCCAGCCCAGCTCTTAACATAAAAAATCCCGATCACAATACAAGAGCAACATTGATTTTCGCGCTCCTTAGCTGTAATGAAGCTCCTGTAAGCGTAATTCAGTCTGTCACCCCAACCATGCTAAGAAATGTTTATGATGCTTATGGGAAACGGTTGCAGCAGTGTATTAACTCAAATCGAGGTCATCTGGATGGTGTTCTTATTCCTTAGTTCTCAGAGTTTGCACGTTCTTCATTTTGCTGCAGTAAAAACGGTGATTTTCTTTAGTTTCCAAGTACTAGCGATATGGACTGATTAATGCCAGAACTTTTGACCTACAAAATATCTGCACTTGTCTCAAAATTTCATCCAATTTCGACAAAAATTAAAGAAGATACAGCAAAAAGAAAAGTTTCCGTTTTTGATGCTGTTTCTACATTTAATTGAAATTTCTCAATTTTATATATTGTTGAATTTCTCAGGATTGGATCAGTCCAGATGCACCAAACTTTAACACATAAAATTCCCACTTTTTTGGCACTTATGTTTCAAATTTCAGACAATTTGGTCAAAATTTGCGAAAATTGCAGCAAAAAGAAATGTTGTCATTTTTTTTGGGACACCCTGTAGTTTCGTTCTTGGTATTTGGTAAGCTTATCATAAGCTCAAGACAGCTCAAGGCCGATTGGGGACTCAATTTATATAAAATTACAATAAAAAATCGGAAAATTTCCAAGAAAAATGACTGCAAATTGACTACAAATTCGCAAATTATGAAAAAAGTTGTTTGTAGTCAATTTGTAGTCAGCCAAAATAATGTGTAGTCTTAGTTAATTTGTAGTCTTGATGACGTCATAATCGCCGAAAATATGTAGTTTGTAGTTAGTAGTTTGTAGTACTACGAATTAGGTCTACTTCGGATTGAGCGAATTTCAGTCCGAAATTGCTAAGTTTTTGCCATTCAGGGTCTTGTATTTAATCTAAATTATCAGAGATGGCAAATATTGACGTAAGCCCTATCTAAGGATGGCCGGAAAATGTCGTTTCTGTTTCAGATTATTTCAAAACAACAAAGCGAAAATTCTGCTACAGATATTAAAAGCCAGAGTGTAAATGCGGAGAATCGAAAAATAGTCACAAAATTTGCTCAATTTGACAAGCAGGCCAAGCTCTTCAGACAACGGTCGCGTCTTGGCAACGGTAGTTTACGCTATCCCGTGTGTCACGGCGGCCGGCATCCGTGAGAGCGGTTGTTTGTGGGTTCGAAACCGGTCGAAGCGACTGGAATTAGTCGACGTAAAGCCCAACCCAGACCGCCGAAAGCCGGTGATGGCCAGTAGGTAAATGGGAACCGAACCGGCGCTGCCGTTGCACCTAATGGCAGCAAGCGGGAGGGTTGTTTGTAGACAGGGCTACCCCATTGAAGGGCTCTGAAAAGAGCCAGGGGTGTCCTGAGCTGTTCGAAAGGACAGTGAAACTGATAAACAAACAAACGGTGACTGACCGTGACTATAGGTTGACTTCTGTTGTCTCTCTCAAACGACACTACCATTTCTAGGTTGAGATTAGTGAGTCTGGCCTTTATTCTACCCGTTTTGAACCACCAACCGAAACCCGCTTCGTAGGTAGCCGTTATCAAGGCATGAGGAAGTTGTAGATCCGATGCGATACCTAAAAAATCGACAAGTTCTAATCTATTTCAAAGAGCAACCAAACTTATCTCTACCCGTTTCGTCAACAAAGCTCGAATTAATCTTGGGAGGCGAAAATTCCTCGATTGTAAAATTGGTAATTCTGAATCCGGTCTGCTCTGTGTCTTGAATCGATACTATTTTTATCATTTCCGGCACCGCCTTTTCCGCCAATTTGGCTATGTAATTCAGTCCTTTTTGGGACATTTGTACATACAACCCAGCACTGACATTTTTATCTGGATTATGCGCCTGGACATAGGAGAAAAGACAGAGAATTAGGCAGAAGAGGTGGTTCATTTTCTTGCGACTGGCCAAACCACAAGATGCTCTTTGAATGGCCGGCTTTTAAAGAGAACATTAGCTGACTGACAGCTGTTGCTGTGAGGTTTTTGCTATCTTGTGATGCCGGCTGACTCAACCTTTAAACATCTGATACGTAGGTATATACATGTCTGCGGTTTAATGCTACAACTTGGTAAACACAAATTTCCGTTCTAAAGATTGCAATTTTAAGCGGTCAAATAGCGTTTAAGAGCTGAAGACAAAAATAATATGACAAGAGTGCTTCCAAAAACACCGATTTGTCTTACAGAAATCAGCAGCGGGAAGCGAACGCCAAATTCGGTAACCAAAGGCTGTTTTAAGCGGATTTTCACCAAAAAATTAGTGTTATCTGAGCCTGTTTGTGATCACTGCAGATGCTAAGTACAGTACATGTATTTTTGGGGTCCCTAAACTGTCTTTGGGAGCCAGGGGTAAGGGGTAACCCACTAATATGCTGCTACTAAAAAATTTGCTAATCAAGAACGTTTCATCAGTTGCTAACAGATTTCCTGTCTGACCATTAATCGAATTTCACCGTCTGCTAGAACGCATATAACTTTTTATTGTTGGAAAACTCTCAGACATTGCGTTGAAATGTGTACAATTAGAAAAAGCAGAGGAGCGGAGAAAGAATAATGAGTGGGTGGGAGGGTGGGGTGGGGGTGTGCGTTGGGAATAAAATTTTGGGGTTTTGGTCTGTTGAGTAAAAGATTTGGGGGGGTAGCGGTGGGGGGGGGGGGTTTGGGTTTTTGTTTGGGGGGGAGGGGGGGGGAGGGGGGGGGGGGGTGGCGGTGTAAGCGGGGGTGGGGGGTATTTTGTTTTGTTGTGTTATTTTTTTGGTAAGATGAAGGGTTGGGTGGGGTGTAGTTTGATTTTTATTTTTGGTTGGTTTGTAGTTTTGGGTTTGGTGGTGTAGGTTTTGGTTGTAAAATTTTAAGTTGTGATGTAATATACGAAGTGGAATATGATGAAGGAAACCCCCGTTCCGGTCTATTATAAGCGGCACAACATAGTGTATTAAACGCTCCAGCCGGTCTGCCGCTCCATAATCGGTCCAACCGGTTTCGTCACCACCAGTCGCAAATTGGCGGGAAAACCGGTTTATTCCATTTTTCGCCTTGTTTAAATCGCAATTTTCACGCTTTCTCGATGGCCATTGTCACCATATCATCATCACCACCACTTTAGATCATACGTTTTACACAGTTTTTGCTCAAATTGTGTATTTCACCACAAGCTTACCCAATGTTTTCCTCCTGAAACCAAACGAAACCAGTTTTTGGGTGCTATTTTATCGACAGATTGTGATATCTTCAAACCGGCACAAGACCGGTATTATACTCAGTCTGCTCATCATGATTCATAGCCTTTTTACCAACACGTTACTTCGAATAACATCATTGTATTTCCTTCAAAACCGTGGGGGTCTTATCACCATCATTTTCTTCATCATCCATTTTTTCAACAGAATCTTTGTAATCCATTTTTAACACATCATCATCTGCTTCTTTATCATCAAGGTCTTCTTTGACACAATTAACCAGACATTCGCCAGCGTTGGCTTCCATCGTTTAATGTTATAATTTTTTAGAAGGGTGTAATATTGTAAAATCACTTGTAAAAAGGAAGCAGATACTCCATTATCATCTAAAAAGTTGGCTTAAAAATAGATAGAATCAGCAATACCTCTGTTGTGTTAAAGTTGTGCAATTACACAGGCTAGTTAGAATTTGCTGAGGCACGCGTTCAACCTAAACACTTAAAACTGAATCTAAAAGTGGAAAATGAGTCAATGACCACTGAACCTACATGGGAAGACTTCTTAGAAAGTGACTGTTACGTTTATGGCTGGTCCTATTGTATGAACACTCTGCCTATTATCGGTGAACCACATGCAGGTTTCGATCATATGGTTAGTCATATTCCTACATGCTACTTGTGTTCTAAGTATGCTTCAGAATTTATCATTCCAAAGTTTCAGGAAGATCCTCATCTTTAGACTTACTATATAACATTGAATAAAATAGATCTTGTACAATTATGGATGAGTTTTATGCTGTGCTGTCAACAAATGATGTTGAAAATTCGGATAAATCTGATGTAACTTTGAGTTGCAAGTTACCAACAACTTTGACAAATGTATCTCACTCATGGCAAGTAGCTGCAGTAGATCTACAAATCAATTTGATTTTGCCAAATGTGAATGACATAAATTTCACGATTGAACGCTACTCTCCAGAAGGAGATTTGCTGGGCACATTGGAAGTGGCTATAGAGGATGGCTATTACGAAAAATTGAAATCAGTCTATAGAATTCTAAATGAAAATACTCGAGCAATGTTGGAAGAGTTGACAGAAGAGGATGAAGAAGCTGAGGAGGAAGAGGAGGAGGAAGAGGAGGAGGATGAAGAGGGAGAGGATGATGATACCTATCACGAGACAGAAGAATATAAAAGGACTGATATGGATGCAATGATGAATGAGTGGATAAGGTTAGAGTTTTGTATTAAAATGCATCCAGTTTTGAACGTTTTAGATTTGGACTCAAGGGCCGTGGCAACGATTTAAAGATTCGAATTGGTCCCAACTGTCGAGTAATCATGAGTACTGGTCTGCAAACCCTCCTTGGAATGGATCGTCAAATAGTGGACACTATAGGTTTAGAAGAAAGAATTTTGTTGACTGTAGACAAGTTATATGCTGAGATAGTTTATCCTGCACCAAATCATGGTCTTTTGTTTCTTACAAGTAAATCTGTAGGCAGCATGTTTGTAAATAGACTGCAAGAATCTGTTTTGGCTCACTTGTATTGTAACAATTATAAGTATGACGAGTTTCTAGTTCACAAATTCTCACCTCTTCACTATGTTCCAATATTGGATACAGTGCTAACAGAGTTTAGTATCAGTTTGTGTGATGAAAACTGTAGAGTTCTGAAAAGAGTTAAAGGAGGAGCTTGGATCATTCTTCATTTTAAAAAGAAATAAAACATGTGATTCCTGCATGTTAGCAATTTGATCAACATGACGTCCAACCAGGAATCAGACATTTTTAAGGTATGAAAATGTAGTGTTTTTCTGATCTAAAGACAATTTTCAGAGTCATGAGATTGACATTATCAGCTGTGACTCCAGACTAGAATCAGGTCTGATAAATTTCAAAATTCCAAGTCGTGAAAAGTATCACGTTTTGACAAATGAAATCGATCTGAAAATCAGTTTTCGAGTTAGAAAAATTCAACAAGAACAGACAATTCAATTGCCGGTTGGTGAACCTGTTAGCACAGTAAATTACTTACTGGGCTCGCTGTTCAAGGTACCTTTTATATACACATTATATAATAGTGTTATAGCAATTTTTAGCGTGTTAGAGTGTTGATAAATGGGAAACCAATGTATGAAACGACAGATCATCCTCTGATCCAATATTTCAAAATTTTGTTTTTCACTAATCAGTCTGAGAGGAGTTCAAATTTGGAAGCTTGCTTCTTATACATGGACAAAGGTGAGTAAAAGAACTAAATATTCTGTCAAAATGTATCTGTTGCAGCAGGAGAATTCGCTGTACCTGATGACGCTAATGAAATCGATGGTGATTTGTTCACAATATTAAAACACCGTCAAAACAGAATTGACCGATCTGAAGTTGTGCAGTTATTTGGAAAGATTAGACTCGATCCTCTGATGGTCAGTCAACCAATACCAGACGGTAAGTTCGTGAATGTGGGAAAGGCTACTAGACCTAGGCGTTTTAGGGGTGGACATCATGCTGTCAATGACTCAGGCAGAGCCTCGCCAATGTTTGGTTGCTGCAACAGCTCCAAATACCCAATACAAAGTAAAGAAATTTATTATCATTCAGACAACATTTCTGTTTTACCAGGTTGAAATTACTGCGGCTGAAATCCATGTGCCAAGGATTTACAAACCCACTCCAACACCTCGCCAGATATTTACATACACAGAGAATGTCGTGTATTCGTTTCAACACGAAAGAGCACTGAGAAAGTTTGGACCTCACCAAGTGGTATGTAAAAAAAACACATGTATGTAATTAAAGCTGTAAAATTATAGATTTCTGGTCCATTGCCGAAACTCATCATTGTAGCAGTTCAGACAGAAACTGCCAGACTGGCCACCAACTACAGAAGCAATCAATTCGAATTTCTCCCTCATTCTATAACTGAACTCAGAGTAACTGTGAATGGGGTTGAAAAGCCAAAACGAGGAGGGTTTGAATTGAAATACAATCAACTAGGCACACTTGTACAATATGACGAGTTGTACCAGTCGTAAGTTATACAGATTGTGACAAGTTGATATAGTCAAAATATACTACATTGCAGGCTATTTACGGAGCTGGGTCAAGATACTGCACATCAGATGGGAATAAAACGAGATGATTTTCGCAGTGGATACACTTTCTTTGCTGTTGACTGCACACCAAAACATGTCGACTCAAAGAAACAAGCTGCAAACACAATCGGCAGCATCGGCTTGGAGATTGAATTTGCAGCTGGTTTGAATGATAATTTGGCCATTATCGTATTCGCACAATTTAACAGAAAATTTATTGTCTCTAACATGATAAAGCAAAAAAGAAATGTCGAAATTTTACCACTTGAATAATTTTACCAGAACATACCAACCGCTAGGCTAACAAATGCTACTCCTATGTATACATATGCAATACATGATGATTGTTTATCACTGGAGCAGTATCTAATAAAACCTGTACTAAGACCATCTTGTTCAACAAACCAGTTTAGAAAATTTTCGGTGAGTAGAGTGTTTCGCAGAATTATTTCTCTAATAGCTCTACAATTAGTGTCAGATTGACGATGCTGACGTGTGCAGCTGTACAACAAGGCATACAAATATATTATCTGCTTCCAAGTCAATGTAGTATTTCTATAGGGTTCCAGAAGAGAAGGCAGCTTTCTCACTTGCTGATTACGGATACCCATGCGATAGTGTACACATCCATAATGATATTTCCAGATTTCGGCCATCATAAAGTTGGACACTTGAAACATGTATTTAGTCGATAGACAGTCATGGCGTGCGGCAAACACAACTTGTTCAACAAGCATTTTAATTTCATTTTCAACACGATTTCTACTATACAAGTATCGTCGTTTACGTGCGGGAAACAGTAACAGTGGGCTAATCATTTCCACTAGACACACACAACTACTACTACTATTCAGTGAGTTTAAACCATATAGGACCGTCATTTTTCAAAGAATGATCATCATTTTCATCTTTGTACCCAATATTATGTTGACTGAGTAAGAGCCAGAATTGTTCAATATCTGGAGGTCTGGCCAATCTTTTGCGCTGAACTTGACTGTTCAAAGTGTAAGTCAGCAACAGATGCAAAGGGCTTCCAAATGTTCGAGGTGTTGTAGGTGGCATAGCCGGATATTCGATTAGACCATCGCTAGTTAATTTTAAAAATGGCCATAACTGTTCTAAAAGTCGACGCCCTCTTTTGCGCAAATTCTCATCCAATCCACTAACATAGTCCTCTAGAAATAGGCGATCTTGCTGATGACTGATTCCATCTTCTATTCTCACTGCCATCTGTTTTTATTAAGCAAATATTGTTGGCACAATTCGGGAAGAATTTTTCGTATTTTCTTATGTAACAAAATATTTCTTTTCTGTTTAAAACTGGAAGACTTGCGAAACAATGGTTTAATATTTTTAAGAGGAATTTTGTGTGAAAGTTTGATCACGTTTTTTGACGCGTTAAACAGTAGCTCTGAAAGGGCATTAACTATATTCAAATGTTTCTCAGTCAAAATTGCTTCAAGCAATCTAGTACTAATTGAATGATCACTTAAGATTTGAAAAATCGGCTCTGATTGAAGCACAAACCGGCTGACAGTGCTACTCATGCTATAAAACAAACTCTGACATAAAATTTTTATTTATATTTCTTTTTCGAGGATTTATCATCATCATTCTCATCCAAAGCTGGAACATATCGCACATTTTTCTCATGACTTCCTATGTTTTCACGAAAACGCCAATGATCTGGGGTCTCAGGACGTAAGTCAACCCAGAGGACTTTTCCAACCCCTGTAACAGCGTTTTTAAATGCATCCAGTAAAAGCGATGAGCGATTCGGCATCAGCTGTTTTCCCAAATGGGCTATCATCGACTGGTCTCTCGGTACTGACATCAGACCCAAATACTGAACATTCCTATGGAGACTGTCAGCAGCATGGTGTTGTGCAAAAATGTTGTGTGTTATGTAGACAACAGATGTGTTGTGATGATGTCTATAAATGACATTTTCTGTACAGAGCACACAGCTAAACAACTTACCGAAAAACACTGAACATTTGCATCAGTTTGACACTTGTCTTTTTGCTCATCATTACGGCTGATTCCAAATCGTCTAGACACATGTGATTGAGTACAAGTGTAGAGAGAGAGAGACAAATTACCAAATATAACAAGCTTTGAGTGTTCTGGATTGCTCATAAGTGGTCCCAACACTGTCAGTACAAATTTCTCTGATGGGAAACCTCGATAGCTTATAAAGGTTTTACACTTTCTGTCTGTACCAGTCTGAATAACGTGGTTGTTCTGCCTGATATGCCAAAAGGATTGTGTCAAAATGTTTCGAGTTGCATGTTGTATAAATATCCGGCTCACTTATGATTCTTTCAACTGAAAATATATATTCTCCATATATACATATACATTATAAGATTAGTACTGAGTGAAGTTTTCCCACAACCGGTGGTACCAGATAACATTAGTGAAAAGGGTACAGTCAATCTCACATCAAACGATGCCATTATTAATACACATACAATGTATACACAGACATATATACAATACAAGTATGATTATCACCTTCATTTACATCTCTATTTCTTCATCTTTTTAGCGATCGAACGTTTGGCAGTTACTTTCTTCCCCTTGACCAGCCTCTTTTTGGACTGTTGCTTCTTCTTCTTCCTGGTCGGCTTGGCTTTCTTGCTCACTTTTCTAGCTTTTTTAACGGCAATAGCAGTGCTAGCAGCACGCATTCTACCCTCTTGCTCACCGTTCTCTGTAGTGTTGGGGATAGTAGCAGTTAATGGATCAATACAGACAGCCAGGTCCATTAGAAGGTGATTAGAACAAAGCAGGTAGCAATGTTACAAGCAGGTGCTTTAAGTTTGATAACTTTTGGAAGAAGTGATGATCATCGTTGTTAGGCAGCGATTAGCTCTGGCTCATAATAACTGCCAAGCAATGGCTGATTATTATCCAACATTTTTAATCGATATGTAACCTAGAAAGAAGGTGAATGAGAGCAGCAGCAGTTTTTAGCCATCTTTTACCGGGTCAGTTGGCCAACAGCTGTCAATACGATAGACCTCCTCAGAAAAGGTTCCATAAAATGAGTGTGTCAGTGTAGTCCTGTACAAAGCTATCCGCACCTTTTGACCAATACTGAACTTGAATCGAAGTGGGAACCGACGCCAATTGCTTGTCATTAGTTCAGGATAGAGGCGTTTAAACGCAAGACCTGCGTTAAGCTCATTAACATCAACTGGCCGCATGCCGTGTGCTTCTACTAGACGATTATTCATTGAATTCACCACAGATGGTAATACATCAACCCATCGTTGCTGACGCTTCTGTTTCTCTTTATCAAAAAACCGCCACAGTCTGTGTTTCAGTATCCGGATGTTGACCTGAAAAACGTAGAGGGTATAATACATGTAGACAAAAACAGTCAGTAGTACTTCAGCCACACAAGCCTTTGTGTCCCTTTGTTGACTTTGAAATAGAATGATACCCTTCTCATCCAACAACTGTTTAAAGGCTCCAAAGAATTCACCTAAACATTAGCACTGCTCACTAGTAGGAGAGAGAGATCGTACCTCCAAAATCGGTCTGACATCGAACAAACCGTTTGCCTGCTGGAAGGGAGTCCACGATTGAGCGCATTGCATCAGCTACCTGGGCACTGAGCTTTCGTTTTAGAGGTCTGGCCCAAACGTACTTGCTCAGAACATCTACTACAACCAGAATAAATCGATAGCCAGAGTTTTGGCGCTTCAGTGATGAACCCATGTCAGCCAGATCGGCCTGTATTAGGTCGAGATAGCCATAAGAAATCACTCGCCTGCGAGCAAATCGATAGCGAGCTCGAGCATGTCTGGCAAAAGCGTATTGCTTTAGCAGAAACTCTTTGGCCTGCTTAAAAGTTATTTTTGGTTCAATTTGTTTTGCATACTTCCAGAATGTTCGTTTGTTTCCACTGAAACCTACAGGACTCTCTGGATCATAGTACAGATCACGCAAAGCTTTCTCAGTCATCATTCTATTTTTTACTCACCAATCCAATCAGCTTTATATCAGAAAAACAGATGTAGATCATCATCATCTGCCGGTGGCTGAAGAGTTTGTGTACCAAATTGAAACTGTGCTCCAAACAATTGGTGAGCATAAAGATCAACATCATTGTCAAAAATCATTGCACATCGCATTGCTTCTAAAAGTTCATCTCTGGTCGGCTGTAAGCAGCGATGCCTTTCTGGAAATGGGGGCTGTCCTGTGTCAAAATATTCAGCAATTGCCAGCTGTACATTGCAAGCAGAACACTTGTCTTGCAACGCCTTTTTCACGCGCTCGGCTTCTTCTTCCCATCGCTCATCAGCTGCAGGAGAATCTTCTTCTTCTTCTTCTTCAACTCTGTCATATTGAGGCCAGCAATAGGTGGCGAAATTTTGTTGAAACTGGTCATACAGGTGTTTTGACACCAGCATTGGGACATAGAGAACATATAATTGACCATCTAACAGACCTCCGGCCGGTTTGTTTGTAGAGCGCTGCTGACGAAAGCATTTATGCTTTTTGATTGAGGCCAATACACAACAATCGGGACAAAATTTGTGAAGATTAGCTCGATGGCGAGCTAAATTGGCAGAGCTATAGGCTTTGTTGCAAATATTGCAAACTTTATTTTTCATCAAGCCACTCACCAAGCCAACACTGGGTAACACTGAACACTCTTCTAGCCACCACAGCACACTGCTGCTGAGTCATCACAAGTCCCACACGGAACTTGACAATCTTATTATCATACAGTTGTTTTTTACTGATGTCATACATCACTAACCAATCGTTGAATCAACGATTGACAAGCATCGGCCATCAGTTGTTTGTTTTCAATCAGCTTTTGAACAGCAAGCCGGAACTCGCTAACTTTGACATCATTCAGTATTGGGGCATCTGAAAAAATCCAAATAACAAGTCTGACAACCACTACTACTACTGGTACATTTCTTGTCCATCACGGCGCGAAGCAATACTTCTGCATTGTCCAACTGCCCAAATATATCGTGTAGCCGTTTGACGAATTCCTCAGATCCCATGCCTTTCATTTCTAAAAAAACAGAAGCAAGTCACAACTACTCAATTTTTACTTTAACCTTCAATTAGGCCCAGTTCACGAACTCGCGTCTCGACAGCTGACTGGATGTGTTGCGTCAAAAGTGTGCATACATCTTGCTGACTGATGAGTTTGTTGGAGGCGTAGCGTTTGTGTGTGTTCAAGTAGTCCAATCGTTTTTCTAATTTCGGACCAAGCTCAATGGTGAGTAGGTGAAATGCCTCCTTATTCAGTACGATCGACCCATATGGAATTTCACGTCCTGCCTCACCAGTTGCTGAAAATAGAAGCTGGCCAAAAATAAAAGTGTCAGTATAAACTTTGTACCAAAAACTCCAACATGGCCGATACGGTAGCCAATAATCTCTCCGCCATCTGTTACCAAGTCAACAAAGCGTCCACGTTTTGTGTGAAAATCACTCAGTTGCCAACCGTTGCCAGTTGGTGCCCTGTCGTAGTCTAATAGCCGATGGCTGTTCTGTATCAAGTTCTTAAACTCCAGCTGATCCAACACGACGCCCTGATCTAGCTTTGCAGGCTGTTCATAACTCCCCTTGGGTACTTTGTGTTCGGTTGTATTCTGCCACTCCTCCAGTTTCTCTACACTCAGCCTACTGCTGCCATCATTACAGTGGAAGAGGTAGAGCTAGAACAATCGGTAGAAGAAGAGACTATAGAGTGGTGGCAGAATTGTCAAATACCTTGTGCTCGCCCTGATTAAAGACAATCCAACAGTATTGACTGAGCCTGGCATCCAGCTCTATCATCAACCAATTTGACCATTCCTCCACTCTTTTGTCTGTATACACTTCTTCTCCTCCCAATCGTTGTACAGTAGTTATTTGACGTTGCAATCGATCGATCTTAAACATCGGTCGCAGACTAATTTCGTCTGAAAACCAAATTTGTCCTTTATAAAAAAAACACTGTACATACCACCGGTTGCCGCCGGAGTGTTGCCCAATTGACGTTTCAATAGCGGTTTTAGTAGCCCAGCAGCAGCTCTCTTGCTTTTAGTTCGTTGAGACATGGTGCTAAAAAAAAGCAAATTTTATTCACACAGCAAGCACTTTTCCCCCTTTCTCCCCCTTTCCCCCCTCTATTTTTTCCATCCCGAGCGCGTAGCGCGAGGGAGGGGAAAGGGGGGAGGGGGAGGGGCGCCCCACGCATGCCGCGCGCACTCCGTGCGCGGGCGCCGCCTCCCTATTCGCCATCAAACATAAAACCGAATGGACGCGTAGCTACAGGAGCTTCTGAATAGTCACCGTTACGGGAGACTAGCACGGATTTGTCAAAGTTGGCCTTAACAGTACGCTGACGGCCTAACAGCTCGCGCAACTGAGCCCTAAATTTATCACGAGCCAGTGTTGGCTGAGGAATCGGTATGCCAATTTTCTTCTTCTGCTGTTTGAATCGTTCCAGCGCTGCCTCCACCAGTTCATCTCTCTGTTCAGCTGTCTCTTGGCGGCCACTGCTGCTGCTGCTCTGCTTCAATGACTGATAAAATGTCTGCACAGTCTGATTGGGCACCAGCCGATCGGTGTCCTGCTCCTCCTCCTCCTGCTCCTCCTCCTGCTCAGTAGTAGTGAGTTTTTCATCTATCAGTGCATCGTAGAGCTGTTCATCTTCAAAGGCACGCTTCAAACTCTCGCCAAGACTCCGCAGATACAGGCCTTTTGCACGCGTCACTACACGTCTAGTGACGTCGGTCTGGTGTCGATCCACTATGCGTAGGCGGTAGGATTTTGGCGCGAATCCTAAAAAAAGTCAGAGAGTGTGATTTTTTCCCAGTTTTTTTCTTTACCTTGAAATGATGCACACAATTCGTCCTTGGCCAGTTCACTTTTCAACTGTCCTATCGTATCACCCTGATACTCTAGTGTAGGATCTTTCTGCTGATTGGCTAGGAGATAGATACAAGAGTCCGTGTCTATAAGTAGAGTATGGGTACTCTCTAGTGTTGGGGATGGCTGGCACTTACCTGTATAGACGGCCAAATCACCCAGCGGTTGTAAGCACTGACTGTAGAGTGTGTAGCGGCTGTAGGCTGTTATGTGGGCGGCGTGAACAGGATTGTACATTTTGCTGGACTGGGTGATTGTTTCGTCCAATTGCCGGTAGGACATAATCAAACATCTTGGGTTGAAGTGTTCGATCTGGTGGATGTGAATCTTTGGATCGGATAGCTTTTTCTTCAATTCACGCCAATCATTCACCACCATTGTACTGGTTTTGTCTGCTCGTTCACCCAATTTCCCATAGAGAGAATTTAAAAGTATCTAGAGGGCAGAGTTTAGTAGACCTGACTAAACGCCGCTTGTACTACCTTGCTAACCATATACATGGCAGGGTCGGATCGAAGTTCGGCAGTAGTGACGTTTAAGCCATCTACTGCCCGATTCCAGTCATCGCAGAATTGTAGCTGTTCATCTGGATCGTCTGACACTTTTGTATTCAATACCTTCAGGCGAATCATTGCCCGTACATAGTCGGCAAACAGAGCCTTTTTCTCTGGTCCGTAGTTCCAAATCTATAAAGTAGCGAGTGTTGCTTATTATTGTTTTAGCTTAGCAGTACCTCATAACAGTGTGTCACTCGATAGCCCAGTTGTAGTGCTTTGGCCAGTTCAAAATTTGTATAAACTCCTGTTAGTTGTCGTTGTTTCCAATGATGTGAACATTGCTATAATCTTTTTTCATGTACAGTCCATTTCCTTTGTGTGTTCTTACCGTTTGCAGCTGATTGTTATCTTTGGCGCACTGGGCGCATAGCGGGAAAATGGTTTTGGTTCGAGCACGTGTTGGCAAAACTGCATGAATCAGCTCTCTGGGCGGTAACACGTCTACATAGGCCAGTCCGTAGTTGTTTGCTAAGAAGTTTACACATTCTTCCGGGTCATCGGCCAATCTGTCCAACGTTTGCCGGTCGACGATAATCTCAGGATGTGTCTTGGTTCCATAGGTGAAGTTTAACATCATTGCAGGGTAGAGTGAAACATAGTCGACATATTTTAATTCATAGCCATCAGCCAGCTGAGCCGGTGTAAGTTTGAGGCGCGGTCTCAGACATTCACAACGTCCACCAAAGATCTGAGAACATTTTTTTAGTTAATTTAAATGAAATCTCTACTTACTGCATCCTGAGGGCGAAGTGGTACATGGTAGCGTTTGATTAAATCTCGACTCTGCCAATACTGGCTTAGAAGCGGTGTCAAGCCCAGTTCTACTTTCGCTTTAATTTCACACGTCCACACCCAATCCACAGGGCCAATTCGACTCAGCTGCCTCAGTTTCTGCATTGTTCGTTGACTAATATCTCGCCAAGTATAGCCTTGCCGCATTGGATGCTCCGTGTCGGCTATTTCATAGTGGCAGTCACCGGGCTTGCTGGCGTGTCCATGGTAGAAACATCCTACAAAAAACCGGCTATGTTGTTTGTACT
>JASANB010003456.1:0-116787 GCA_030248155.1 Sabatieria punctata
ACTTTAGAGTCTGAAATTCTCAAAAAATGCAAAAATTTGCTAAAAAATTACTTGCCAGAAAATCGGAAGAGCAGGGGTCGGAAAGGTCCTCTCGGGTGAAGGGCCTGGCCGATGCCGGGGTGGGGGCAGACCCCAGACCTCCCTGTTACATGTATGCGCGTGGTGTTTTATTAGATATAAAAGTATATGCAAACCTTCATGATGTCAATTTTTGACGTGGGATTTTCAATATACCCCTCACAGCCTCCTCTGACTAGATTAGCTGCTATGTCACACCTTGAACTGTTGTAGCCCTACAGTACATAGAAGTGTGCAATAGAAAGAAAGAAACCACGTATATAATCTTTTAATAGCGTTAGGGAACTTACCGACTTTCGGCACCAAGCACAGACGGGATTGTAGCTTAGACATTCGGAGCAAGTATAATTGCTGGACAAGGTATGGCATTGAAACTGGTTTCCTGAGACAAAAAATGCGATAACGAAAGCAGAATTCTATTTACCTAACCTACCTTTAACTGAGCGTTGTATGGCGAAAATTACGCATAAATAAATGGACACCCATACTAGCTTGTTCATAGTAGCTGCTGTGGCATAAGACTAATTTTTATCGCACAATAGAAAGTGGTGGGAAGCATTGACTCACTATAAATGACACATCCAACCTGCCGGCAGTTGTATTACGCCGCTTCCAAAACTAACGCCTTATCAAGGCTAAAACTTTGTTTGTCCCATACATGCGTTTATTCTCAAACCGTAAGCAAAGATTTCACGGCTTTATCTATTTACTGCTTCACTGCTCCCTCTAACGTTTTCGAAAAACTACGGACCAAAACATATAGCCCTCTTACATACATGAACACAGCATGATGGCAAAGCGAGCTTCAGCTTGCGTCCTCCGATTCGTATTGAACGTTAAAACTTGAAATAATAGAAGAATTTTTCAAAATCGTCGTCTGCGCTTTTTTGTTGACGCTTCTCTTCTTGAAGATGCTTCCACATCACTCGAGGAATGAGCACATGTCGTTTATCGACCGTTCCTTCCGATAGAGCGTAAGCAGCTTCCGGTTCCAGACCGACCAAAACGGCAGCGCCACCTTCGAAAACCAAAAGCCCTATGACCAGAATCAATGCAGAGAACATGTTGGCTAGTCAGAAGATGCGAAGGAGATAGTAGTAGGTGGACAAGCGTTGACTTTTCACTAATTGGCGGTGCTTGTTGACAGACGCACTGCTAAGAACTCAATAGTGTCCAAATTGAACCGGAAACAATCGATACAATCTAGGTACGTCTAGTATTGAACGGAATGCCAGTGGCGTAAGCGCACCCCTTTCCGGGGTGGGTAAAAAAGGAATCGGTCAAAATACTGGGAAACCAATAGATTGCATACCAACACTATAATTCCTCTTAATTATATTGATCAGTACGCGTTTTTGAAAGCTGCATGGGCAGGGCACAGTATGTATCTTAATGCAAAGTGTTCTGCTTTAATAATGACACTCGGAGCAGCCAAAAAATAAGTACTAGCGCATTGTTAACTGAGCAGTTCTGAGTAAAATCCTAGAGACACTGTTATTATTAGCCTATCTATACGCACAATACAGGTTTTATACGCCTAAAACTGTATCCTTTTTCGTCTTGTCCAGTTAGAACGACGCTAGAGTACGTGGATGAGCACTGGGTGCCATAATTTGACACAAAACCATAAGTGCATTTGTATCTTTGCTGCACAGGCGACGTCCACAACAAACCACCATTTTCGCTGTACAGCTGTGCGTAGGTCACTGTCGAGCCTTGTTGCACTGCTTCAATGTGTGCAGCGATGAAATTTGTTCCTGCTAACAAGCCAAAGTGTTTGGTAGAGAATATAGCAAGGCACACCTACTATTGTGTGCGCTGTGAGACACACTGTCACTGTGTGCACCGGTCACAAAGCCAGTATAGGTTTGTAGGAAACTGTGTCCTACGATTTGAACATTGCAATGGCCATTAGCAGAAACTGTGACTGTCCATATTCCCGGATTGTAATTTGAATGCACGCGGAGAACTTTTGTTTTGACAGACTCATAGACTGTGTTCAGCGAAGCAGCTGTTCCTAAAATGGTGATTGCAACGTAAATTCAGCAAATCAAAAAGATCACCATTGGGCATGTTGACGCGAACCGTAGTTTGTGCACCATTGACAATAACCACTAGACCATTTGTGTAAGTGTCAACTGCTACAAAACTCTGTGAATTCCTGCAGTTTGTTTCACGTTTCCATTCCACAATTTCACCACTGTATTCCATAGGGGTGAAGTCATCCAGAAACTGTAAAAAAACAAAAAGTGCAAGAGTTTACTCCATTACAAATCTTCCCATACTTTGTTCAGTTCAAGTGGACTGACAAAATACAAATTTCCGCCAGAAGCCATAGTCAGTTTGTGGTACAGCGAACCACCCTGGCCATTGCTACTTCCACAGGGGTTAGTGTCTGTTAGGATGAAATCAATCTAAACATTTCGATAACCAATACAACACTTTTGCTAGTCTGAAACCGACTTTAGCTTGCGTCTTAGCAATCAAAGGCAGCAAAGATTCTGTCAAGTTGTAGTCGCTGGCAGTTGATTTTGTGACCACGAACACCAAGGAATTTGGTAAGAGTTCTGGTACAGACAGAGCCGACGACAGTGCAGTGACGATAGGGTTTGGACAGCTACCACCCACAGATGGACTGAGAGCTTGAACTGCATTTGCAAACGAGTCGGCATCCGTGGCTACTGTTATTTTGCCCACTGGGCTTCCATTTGCTTAAGTCTGACTATGAAAACTGCACAAAAACGATAACTTCAGAGCAAACCTGGATCACTGAATGGCACTAGAATGTAGTTCAGCAGCCACTCTGGGTGATGAGACTGAAAAAAACATGTTGATTGACATACAACTGACCAACCCAAGACTACTTCAATGTGCTGTATCCATGCTTTGACAAAACTCTTTAGCTGACTCAACTCGAACTGCATGCTCTGCGTTGTATCCAAGACCAGCACCAGCGATTTATTGTTCCGACTGAATTCTACTGGAACCTTTCCAGTGCACTGCACTAAATCAGTGTGCAAATTCAACAAAACACACTGCACTCAAGGGTTTAGTGTACCGTCTTCACAGTGTCTGCCACTAAAACCATCGGGGCAGATGCAGGAGGTTTTGGTGGATATCAGAGTTCCACCATTCACACAAACAGCTTGCTCACAAGATGTCCCTGTCCAGTACTTAGTGCAGAGACATCGTCCTTGGTAGAGATAGCCATCATGGAGGCACATGTGTACTACAATCCACTGCTTGACTGAGGTTTGCAACCAGAAAGTTACCTTGAGGAGTGCACTTGACTTGCTCCAACCTGCGGAAGGTGTAACCGAAGTCATCATGACCAACGGTCTAGAAAGGGATATTATTTCTTCTTAACTACATGTAAGTGCATCAACTGACTTACAGCTATTTGGAATTGATGGTGCGGACATGTGAACGGCTGCGTAGTGAAGTCATAGGAACAGCTCTCTCTGCGTTCAAAACCAACCGAACCAACAATTGACGAATTGACAAAGATGTTGGCTTGCTCAAGTCTACCAGGGCCCAAATTGGATAAAAAGGCAACCATTCGATTTGTTTCGCCTATAATTTTCAGCTGCTCCTCATTGTTCTAAACTATAAATAGACTCATACATGTAACAGGTTATTCGCCGTAAGGGGGTTGGTTGGGGGTCTGAGCCCAAATTCTAGCGAGGGGATTGGGCACTCAAAAACGCTGGAAAATCGCAATTTTTCGGCTAAAAATCGTCAAAATCGCTACGTAGTTTGGGCTCAATTACAGCTAAAAAGCGCTGTTACACGCGATTTTAGTGTCGAAAAAATTTGTTCAAAAATTACTGAACAGAAAATCGGAGAGGGGTGTCGGAAAAATAGTCTCGGGGATCGGGGGCTGGCCTAAGTCGGTGGGGCAGGCCCTCGGACCCCTGTTACATGTTTGAATAGACTAACGATAATACCAACTGTATCGGTGGGTTCTGTAGTAGGATAGTCACTGCGCACATTCTGGCTGAATCCAAAGTACAGTTGAATGTTGCTCTGGACCCGCACGGTTAGCTGACAAGGGGTTGGTTTGCCGTTCATTTGCTTTGTTTGTGCTACTAATTTCCAGACGCCAGAAGGAAGTATCTCACCTGAAACAAACAGGGTAACCTTGCACTATGCAACCGCCAACAAACCTGCTGAGCCAGGTGGAGGATTGTCAGGATCATCTAGAATAAGCAGAACAAATTTTCGAGTAGCATCTCTAGCAATCAAAACTACGTAGTACAAGCATGTTTCTGACAGATATGTGCGTAAGGAGAAGTGCAGTCTACGTCCGTCCATGTTGCATCTTTTTGGAACAGAACGCAATTCTTTGTATGTCCTGTATCGTTTGGCTGTCCACCTGCCCAATTATTGTAGACTTTGCTTAGCTGCGAAATTGCAGAATTTCAGAATTTTGCAGCGAAATGGTTTGCTTACTGGCTGAGGCTTTCCTGCGCTATCCCAAAAATATTTCCCTGTTTCATTTATATCGTTCAGACCAATCCAAACTTCGTACTTGTTGGCAATATCTAAAATAAAGAACTAGGCACTAAGTTGAGTACACATTTCAAGCCAATAGGAAAGCTTACATTTCACGAACGTTTGTTTGTCTCGATTCAAAATATTCACGAGAATACCGCCTTCTTTCTTGCATTCTTGTCTAGCTTCTTGCCAAGTAGACGGACGAGTTTCAACTTTTATACACATGTGGCCATACTGTTCCCAGTCGGAGTCGCAAGCTAAACGATTGCAACTCAAATACTCAACATGCAAAGTTTTACGGAGCAAAATTACGCTTAACGGCTTGATCTATCCTCATTCCCGGTTCCCCGCTGTTTTCCAGCAATGCAGTTGTGCCAAAAGGAGAACCATCGGGAGCGTAGAGCGTCGAGTTTATCTCATATCCCCGGGAGAGTACTGTAAATGCTGTTGTGTGAGAATCGATCGGGATAAAAATCGTTCGTGCGTTTTCTTGGTCACAGCTTGAGTAGTGCTCATCCACAACCACTCCCGATTGATAAATAGTGGGAATATAATGCATTGCCTGTAAGTTTGCCATATTGTTTTAGGATTTATGATTTATTTTTTTGTTTTTTTCACAATTACCCCTGCCCTGTCTCAGATACCCAAATTTAACCCAGGGGAACTGGTGCGCCAAGTCCACAGGGGTGCTTGATATAAGTAACTTAATCACAGGTTCTTTGTTGGAACGTTGGCACTTACATTGCTGACATCCAGTTGACTGATGATGATAGATTCACCTCCACTGAAACTAGCTATGTCAAGCATTATAGAGTTAGTGTGATTTCTGTAATCTTGACCGCATGGGTAGCCAGTACTTATGATGAAGTTTACCTAAAATATTTATAATACCAGACAGGCATCGTTCTTTTTCTTTAAATAAATACCTGTGCTCTGCTGTTCTCCAATAATGCATATAGGTCAGAAATTTCTTGGATGTTTGTGTTGACTGAAGCTCTAGTGAACACAAATACATAGCTGTTGGGCAAGAGTTGACTTATCGTTTGATTCAAACCAAGTACTGTTTTCTTAGCGCATTTTTGACTTCGGAAACTTGGTTCGAAGTCTTCTATTGCTTTTGCAAATTGGTTGCCATCCTGGGTGACATTTCGGATCTGAGCGCCTAAAAGTTTCTATTCCCAGAAGGCGAATTTTATAGAGAAACTGATTTACGTTCATCGTCAAATGTAGCAAAAACAAATGTGTCTATGAACTTGGGGTCTTGTTCCGTTAGTTCATCTACCAATGTGCCTATATAGTCTTGTATCTGGGACAAATCGAAGGTGATTGTTATTGAGTCTTCAATCAATATAGCTAGCGAACGGCCGTTGGGTGAGAAGCTGACATCTTCGTTTTTGTCTCGACATGATTCTGAAAGACGAAGATTGATCGATTGATTTGATCATTCATATACATACGTAGTTGACAGTGCTGCCCTGCGGTACCCGGCACGCACATGCATGAAGCACCCACTGATGTCCCTCCATTGACACAAACAATGTCTGTACACTTTGGACCGGTCCACAACATCTCGCAAATGCACTTTTCCGGGTCGGTTGGGTCCTCTATTCCGTTTTGACATGACTTCGGTGGAGACGGTGTTACTGCAGTTCCACTGCAAAATCCCGTGGCACTTCTCTGGAATGTATAGCCATTCTTGTCTGCACCGTAGATCTAAATCTATTCAGTTGAGAAGCTTGTCCGACTCTCATAGCAAGTACAGTTGCATAGAACATCTGATCCACTTGATTGCACTTGAAGGAGCCAAAATAATAGCTGAAATCGCATTTGTCTCTGTATCGACCATTGCTCATGTACAGATATTGATCTGGTTGCTGAGCGTCATAGAGAACTATTTCAGCTTGGGGTTGAACTGGGTCCCCAACCACCCAGCTGTTGATGTGGGCCACTATGTGACTATGACTGTCTGAAATATCCATAAATAATTGTAAATTTCGCTTGATAATATTTCTAGAAATATACTGTAAATGGGTTGGGCGTCAGTGTAGTCGGTGTTCAGTCCTCTGGAATAACCCAGAAAGAAGTCGAGGTGGCTTCTGGCAGTGATTCTGTAACTGCACGCTTGGTCTTTGTCCGCTTCCAGTTGCATGAGGTAGGCCCCAGTAGTTGGTTTGTCTATGTGGAATAGATAAAAGCTTCCAGCAGAATACATCGGCTTCAGTAAAGTGCTTTCCCCTGTCGGATCAGAAATTGTCAGTTTAACCGATGCTGCAACAGAAAAATTGTTTCATGTGAATTTATAGGTGAAGCTCACTTCCAGTGACAGTAACGGTAACAGACACCGTCTCAGAGTCTACAAAGAACGGGGTAAATGCAGACTGAAGCGAACAGTAGGCGTAATCTCCCATAAGGACTGTGTCCATCTGGTATGTGTGATTAGCAACTGCTTGGAAATACTGGAAGAAACATATGTCCAGTTACTGGTTAGAATAGAACTCTTTACCGGCTGCACATCGCTTTTGCTCAGTCGTACTAAGTGACCCTGGGAAAACTGAGCCAAGTTTTGCATAGCGCGGTACCCACTGCTTCCTGCTTCAATGGGACAATTTGCAAATTTGCTGGGCTCTGTGACTACGAAGTTAATCTAAAAAACTCTCCTAATTAATTCTGGTTGATAGTTCACAGTGAACAGCTGACCTGAACTCGCCAAAACGAGTTCATATGTTTGATGGTGGATTCGATTTCAGAATCGTTGGCCACCGCATCGGTAAAGACAAAAACTGGCGACCGTATTTGGATGATTTTTTGCAGCGTCCTCTTCAGAGCGTTCAGCACCGGCTGATCGCATGCTGTGCTAGCCACTGCTTTTACATTTTTCAATGCAGCCAAGAAATCGCTGCTGTTCACAAATTTTCTTGAGTCCAGTGCTGAAAAATGCTTGTTTTGAACAAAGATATATCTGAGAGAACCCTTCCCCACTGGAATCAACGAAAGTTGTCAGCACAAATCGACTGTAATATCCTGGGTGTTCCCTCTCAAAGCTGTCGATTATATCGGAGGCTGCTTGGATAATTGCTTGTATGTCCTCGGTCATTGTCCACCTGTTCATCAGCACAAAAGTCAGAGTCCTCTGGTCTGTCTGGAAACTGCCAGGATAGGTGTCACTGCATTTCACTGCAACACAGAGAAGAACGTGCACTCATGTTGTCATTGTGAAAGCTCACCGTCCTCGCAATGGTCCCCAGTGTATCCAGACAGACAGTAGCACGTTCCAGAATCGTACACGCCACCATTAGCGCACAACTGCTTCTCACAGTGCTCTCCCCCATAGTACGGAGGGCAGTAGCAAAGTGTTTCGTTGTCAATGTGTATTTCACTACCTCCATTGATACAACCTACTATGGGGACTGTTGTGGTTGATGAGCTGGTGACTGTACTCGATGCAGATGTAGAGTGCTGTTGTGTCTGTCTGCCGGTGGTAGTCAGAGGGGTTGCAGTGGTGTGTGGACGGTTTGTGCAGGCCAGTTTGTCTGTTCTCTCAAACTGATAGCCATTTTCATCTATTCCGGACATCTGTAATCAAATAGATCTACGCTACAGGTGGTTTGTGATTTTGGGCCTGCCTTGTAGTAGTAAATCTTGACAGAACTGCAGGTGAGAGGTCCGAAATAGGTTGCATACACACACCCATAGCGTGTCTGGGCTCTATAGGTGGCAATAGCTTGAGCACTTTCATAGACCTCCATTGCCTTTATTTGTCCAGGACATGGCAGTCCATTTGGATGTGCCACCAGGTACATCAGTTCACCATGCTGCCCTTGTTCCACTGGATTATCCATGTGAATTGCGTTGTCACCGCCCACAAAACCCACCTTTATTGTCATGTCAGTTGTTGCCTCAAACATTTCAGTTTCTCATTACGATGCAGTTGCAGTGTCACTATACTTTGACTTACAGTAGCTTTGAACATGCATGGTTTGGATGAGTTGTAGACAGCAAGATACTTTCCGGGTAGAATCTTATCAAACTCCAAGAGTAGAGCGCTAGCTGAGTTTATGATGGTTTTGCTGGGCACTATTGCTGCTCCTGAAATTTACACACTGCGCTTGTTGCTTGCAGGTAAGAGAGGACTATGCCTCTGTGCCGTATTAGTTTGAGATTAGGATATGCATCAGGAAGTGAGCTGTCTACAGACAGATATAGAGTCTTCACATGACTGTCAATCTCTATTGCCGTTATCTCATCACAGTCCTCCCAAACTTCCATGTCCAAAGTGATGCCATAACCTGCAGTACCATTCACAGGCGTTTCCTGACCCTTCTCAAAACACAATGCTAAACATGCCAATGTAGTCATGCAGAATCTAGCTTCAAGCTGCTTACGAAGATCGCAGTACTGTCCGGTATATCCGGCTTGACATTCTCGGAAGCCATATGACTTATAGCTTGTAGAACTGTCTGTCTCACAATGATCGCTGCAGGAGAGCTGATCGTCTAGAAGAAACCAGCGGTCAAAACTGCATTTAAACAATAGAGCCACCTGAATGACAAGAAATGGGCACAGGTCCGTAGGTCAGTAGTGACACAGAGGCCAATGCAATCATACAAGCTACTGTCATGGCTTACTAGCTACGTACGTAGTAACTGCCTAGCTTGAGTGCACAGCAGTAGTAGACACTTACGCCTTATAGCTCATAAAATTGTAAGGTGATAAGATATCGCTGGAGACGAGTCATTTTCATTTTAACGGAGGGACCACCAAATCTAAAAGCAATTCGGCTGCCTTCTTGTTCCTATTGCTTGTCGTGCCATGGCTGCAGCGGCGCGAAGAAGTAACGTCCTTGGTATGCAAGGCTATCTCACATTCAAGTGTAGTTTTCCAAGTTGGAGGCCGAAAACTGTCACGGTAATAGCGTTATGTAACGTATGAACAAATATTGAACTAACCATATCAGTAAGCTGACTATGCTCGCTCGGCATAAAAAAGCCAATCGATGCAGTGGTAGGGTTGTTCTCAGTTCAATTACCCCTTCTGGAATTACTACACACACCATTCTGAATCACTGAGGAAAACTCCTTGCGAAGCATTGAACTCCCTGTATTACATATGTACAAAATCGAGTGTGCTTAGTGCTAGGTTTCACTTCAGACTAAACAGCATAATTACCGAAAATGCCTTTTACTTATTACAAATGTCTGGCTTACTCACTTTATTGCCCTTGCTTGAGAAACCTTGAATGTTTGCAGAATACAGTTGCGTAAAGTATAAAGCAAGCAAACTGTCTAATTTCGTGCAGATAAACCGTGTGAAATGAAGATTCTGACTACGCTAGGTACATCGATCGATTATTTTGTATTTAATTGTATTTGACTACAGCATGAAACATATTAGTTTTTGTTTTTCTAACAAGCAAGGGCACCGATAACTTTAATAGTTCAACATTGATCCACGCATAGAATTAAAGCACCATCTACAGGCCCTTGTGTACACACAAACGGAAGTGGTGATCACATACGCACAACAACAAAATTTACACAGAGCACGCGATGGCTCGCCATCACAACACTATGTACAGATCGCACCAGAGGACGGGCACTGACACAGAGCCAAGACCCGGAAGTTCGACATGCAGACTGGTCACCATCGATTGATTTGTGCGGCAAGAATGAGCAAAAGGTAGCACGATTACACCTGTATCTCCTCGACACTGGGCTGCTGCTGTACACTCATGGCCATGGCTGCCCGACCGTGTCTGGGGCAGCTGGGACTGATACCTTGGGTTCTGGGGGTGCTGGTTGTAGACAGCAAAGGCTCCTGTTCTGCAAAAGCACGTACCCCGCCGTGGTGGTGGTGCATGGCCATCGGTTGATGGTTGAATGTCTTCAGTGAGGACGGAACGTCTTCCATGGTAGAATTGGGCTGGCTGGTCACGCCCTGGTGGGTGGTCATGGGTGGAGGGGGTGCCGGGGGCATCATGGAACCGGCCGTGGTGATGGGGGAATTGAGGGTATAGGAACCCCCGGCCAGCACTCCACCGCCAGTGCTTGCAGTGTCGTAGCTATGGTAATGCAGTTGCATTTTCTTGCCCGACCGTTTTTGCTTGTCCCGTTGGTGGTAAATGCCAGCGAAAATTAGAATGTTCAGCACCAGCAGCGCGCAGCCAACCGCCACAGTAACCGACAGTATGGTACTGTAGTCTCCAGCTGGCAGTACAGTACCTTCCTCGGTCGGCTTGGTTGTTTCGGTTGGCTGGTCTGAAAATAATCAGCACTGAGAAGAGAAAGAACCTGATGAGCGAAGGTACTAAGCAGACCTGTAGTAGAATCAGGCATGTCTTTGGGCGGAGGAGTGGGAGGCAGCGGGGGCGGAGGGAAGGGAATATTGCCTACTCCATCATACTCTTTGAACACCCCGAAGTACGTGCTTCTGTCAAAATGGTCCGGCAGCTCATGATGTTCTTCTGGCACTTTAGAATCGCGACCGGCCTTGTGCAGTGCTGGCAGAAAGCTATTCCAAAAGGCAACTTTATCCGGCCGGTGGTAATGACCCACATGGGGATTGATCGCTAAAAGATTTCTGATCAGTGGTCAAACCACGGGGGTGTATGGTGGTGGCTCCCCATTCCTGGTGGGTGGATATTGGCAGAAAAGACAGTGACCACTAATTACGTACTAACACTGTTAGTTTTAGACCCTCGTTTTTGAAGACAAATTGTTAGTTAGAAAGATCGTTTCAAAGTTTTACGCTCCGCTTTTCAAAATTTGGGCACTGGGCAAAATCGTTACCGATTTCCAGAAACGGCTCCCTGTCTTCTTGGCTGAAAACCGGCCAGCCGAGGGCTTTGAACCGCTGTGCAATCGACGTTTCGTGGTTGATCTCGTTGGGCCGGGTGGGGTCGCTGAAAGAGCAGCTGACTACGGTAGTTGGGTGCGATGCGCTGGTGGAGTGCGTGCGATGCGATAGCAGCATCGGGAGTGCAATTTGAAAGAAATCATATAAAAAGGCAATTTCTTGGCAGCTCGAGTCCCTGTGGAATTGAAAACGGCTGCATTATCTTGTTTCGGCACACACGACGATGGGTTAGAGGGGCGCGCGAATTAGAGTCAGTCGATTGGAGGCTTATTGCTTCGATTAGATTAAAAGCGCAGACCGCCGAATCGATACAATAAAACTTCCCGGGGCCCCGGCTCAAGTGCTCCGTCCCACGCTCTTACTTCTCAATGCCCTTTGATGAAGTCAACAGGCCATAAATTTACATAAATCGGCAATCGTTAGCCCATCAAATCCGACTTCCTAAGCCACATACGCACTTTTAACAAAGAAATAACCTACCCGGATCTCACGAAATTGCTCACATAGCGCATCATCACTTTACTGATCTGCTCGTCGTCCATCCCAAACTCCTGATATGGAGTGTCCCTTGCTTTTTCGGGGTCATAATAAGGGTAGCCAAAGATATAGGGTACGTCCTCTCCATTAACGGCCCCTCGCAGTTGACTCCGAGGGTCTCTGGTTCCCCCACGGTTCCATTTCTTGGTCTCGTGTTCGAATACATAGACGAACGTGTTGCGGGAGAAAGAGTCGCGTGGACTCTGCCCTGCCGCGTGAAGTTGGGCTGTTTTTATGGCCGGCGCCACGTACAGTGCGTCGCCAAGCGCTTGCAGAACCTGATTACGAATTGTGAACGGCTTATCGCCGGGGTGTGACCAGTCGGTGTACTCGTTGTTTAAAGCATCCAGAATCTCTCTTCGATGGTAATGGAACAGATTGCGAGTCAAAGTTCTAAAACACGCACCCTTCATACGACCTGTCAGCAAAACTTCCTCTACCCGACTAGCACCCTAAGCATGGGGTTTTACCCTTAGGCTTTGGGCCCGAACGTGACCTATTGGAGCCAATAAATAAATACAGTCTTGGCCAAAAAAGACCGCCTGGCCTTTTTTCGAGTTTTCCGAATAATTTCAAATGGCTGCCATTCCCATTCCATTAAAGATTTTTTGCAGGATTATTATTACTTGTTTAAAGTTTGTTTGGCCAAATACTAGCCTCCTAGGGGCTGTGCAAAAATAACGTAATCGGTTAGTGGGGGAGGGGGTTTGCCAATTGATGACAACTTTGACAAGGGCGGGAGGGGGTTCGGCTAATGCTGACGTCCCTTTTCTCTCATAGGGGAATTTTGAGAAATTAGCTTTCAATAATGCATTAGGGATTCTGATCATCACTAGAGCCCTGCCTGCACAGGCCGCCTGGTAGAGAATTTTGGCTGGGTGGTTACCCGTTGGAGCCAGCAGGAATATATTGGGATATATTTTAAAATCCAGGTTGTACCAAAACAGGCTTTTCTTTAAATCTGTTTTATGTTTAGGTTTCTTGCGTCATTAGAAATGTTTCTTTTGTACGTACTGTAGAGTAGACACAGCTTACAAACTGTAGCTAGAGTTTTCCAATTCCCCACAAAAATTTTTGGTACCTAGATTCACACTAGTACATGAAAAATGACAATTTGGTAAGAAATTGAACTAATTTTTGCAAGAGCGTAGTTCTCGAAGAATCTAAAACATATTGTCCCAAAACTTGCTCATTTGAATGCAGGCATTTTTGCAAATTGGGGGCTTTTAAAGGGGGGTTTGGAAAATGATGACAACCGATGACAAGGGTGGAGGTCGAAAAATGGCCAAAAATCGATGACGTCATTTTTGCACGGCCCAATAGCTTTCTGTAGCCCCGAGTTTTGCCCTTTTGAAATGAACTGACCGAAATTTTCGGCTGAGGGTGGTTGTTAAATTTCCAAATCCTGAGGGGTGGGGCTGACGGGTTAGCGGTGTCTGAGGGAAGGTTGACGGGATAGTAAGCTAAAAAGTCCGATTTTTTACTAAAATCAAGGTTTTTAGGCATATTTTTCGCTAAAGTAGGTTAAACTAAGCTATTCTGAGCTCATTTACACCTAATTTAGGCATGCTTGCATCATAACATAACTATACAAAATTCTTCCTAAAAATTCTTGAGGGGAGTAGCGGCGGCCTGAGGGGGTAGGTCAGAGCCTGAGGGAGGTCAACCCTCTCAGCCCCCTTACCCATGTCTACTCACGAATCCTGCATTAGGATCTTTTCCAAATTGCAGCTTAACTAACCTATATATGGACTTTAATCCATGAACAGGCCAGCTTTTTAGCACGGCCGGTTAAAATCTGGCGGATATTTACTTTCTCAAAAAATGGCATTCCCAAAAATGAGGATGTTCACTGAAAGTAAAAATCCACCAAATTCTACCCGGCTCAGCCAGCAAGTTTGCTAGGAGAGAAAAACTCAGGGCTACAGAAGGCTAGCAGGGTAGAATTTGGCCATAGAAGCCTTATAATATTGCTAAAAATCTTTTCATTCGGTTGAAAATTAACGGAATGGCGGCCATTTGAAGTTATTCGGAAAAGTCGATAAAAGGCCAGGCAGTCACAGTTCAAGGCGAAAACAATCACCTGAAAATCTTTTCCTTCTTGTCCTCGTTAATTCCCTGATCAATGTCTCTCTTAGAGAAGTAGTTGAAAGCATTGTGAGTGGTGAGACCGACCATCAAATCCAAGTCTCTAAAGAGCGCGCCGTGCTTCTCCAGATTGTGTCTGGGGAAGTTCGGTATCACTGTTCCGTCCACTACCGGACCGAAGGCCGTCAGAAAGCTGGGCACTCTTATTCTGGCAGTGGCTTGACTGATATTAGTGACAGAGTGGTCCTTGATGCACTGCAGAATCTTGTCGTTTGGCAAGTGTTCCGGCACTTTGGTCTTTTTGTTCGAGCTCTTGTCAGTGGTTTTGCAGCCGAGTTCCTGCGCCAAACGGTAGAAGTAGAAGGAGGGATTGTTAACCATTGACCAGCTACTGAGAGCCGAGCCTCCCAGCAAAATGGCTCTCTGGAATTGACGCTTCCCTGCCGCTGAAGGAGCGTCAGATTTAGTGAGAACACAAGAGCGTCGAATCTTACGCGAAGACATAGGTGAGGCCATGAGGAAGTTGACCGCCGCTGCTCCTGAGCCCCAACCCATCAGGGTGATGAATTCTGGATCGCCTCCGAATTGCGGCAAAATCTTGCGCAACATAGTCAAGGCCGATACAATATCTACTAAGCCCCAATTGCCCTCGCACGCCTGAGTGCACTGATCGCAGGCCGGCTCGCAATAGCCGAGAAAACCTGCAAAATACTGGTTCTTCCTGCATTTTGATGGAATATTGTAAGTTTATACCAAAAACTCCCAATCTGTAGTTCAAAGTGACCACAATAATCTGACCGTAGCTGGACAGGACTGTGCCATTGTACGGGTTTCCCGAATTCCACGTGAACTCGTCGCCGTGAATCACTACCAGCACCTTGAGCGGTTCCAAATTGCCGCCTAAAACACGGTGGTTGCGTGTGGTGTGAATCTCGAGCAAACGAAAAAAATTGTTGTTTCTTGCTTTGTTGCGCGATAAACAGGCGACCTAACGCAGCTGTTCTAAACTAGTTAAAATAGTTCAGAGTGGCTAGTTTCATTTAAAAGCGACTGCGGCTTGGTTGTAGGCCGTATGCAAAAATATAATTGTGACAAACTGGCCCTAGCCGGCTATTCTGCATAATTGCGTAGTTGTAGTGTGGTTTGCGTACGCGGCCCCATTAGATTAAGGGAGTGTTGTTGTTTGCATGTTTGGCAATTATGACTCCCCACTGAGCAGTGGTCTTATCGGCGTGTAGAAGCACACCAACAGTTGTGCGTGACGATCGATTGGTTTAGGTCAGTGCGCATATAATGAAGACAAAGCGCTGGCTACACCTCCAGAGGGTTGGGTCTCAATTATTCCGCTCGTCTTATCTGCGCACCGGGCGTGGCGGCGCAGCCAAATATTGTGCTTGTGCGTGTAAATCTAATCCAGCATGCTAATGAGCCAGGAAAGACCGTTTAGCGCTCTTAATCTAATTGACCGGGCATCTCATTAGCAATCAGAGTCCCGCATAAAACCGATAAATGCATTTGGCCTCTGGCACACCCAACCGACCGGCAAAAAATCTCCCCAGCAGCTGCTTGCCAAGTGACGGCAAACACCAACACAACTCACCAAACCGCACGGGAACGAAGATGTTCATGTAGAGGCAGTCCTCGTTCTGATCGCTCAGTTTAGGTCCCAGTCTACGCAAGTAGTCGTAGCGTAGCGGCGTCATCGTCTGGAGTGCTTCGTTGCGGGAGGCAAAGTCCGGTTTCTGCTGAACGCACACTGGTGGAAACGCAGTCGTATCCTTGGGTCGGTGGTTCCAACGGGCGGCACTCCGCGGCAGCTCAAACCGACCTTCGCCTGTGGGGGCCGTGCCGTAGGGTATGCCAAGGTACTGAACCACAGGACTAAGAAATTTGGAAGAGGCCGGATTCACTTGAACCCCGCGCACTATTCCATAGCCTGTGTGAACTGTGGTCATGCGATCCATCTGAGCCCTGAAAGAGTTGTCGCTCTGAGTGCAACTAATGAAGCAGTAATGTTCGTATTTTTGTAAAAGACTAGGCTAGACTTTCTAGAACAGTTCATCAGATTAGCCACACCCTATAACGACAGTCTAAATTCGATACTGAGGCGTTTTTCAAGGGGAGTAAGATCTTCCATGAGGACTGGTTTACCCACTACTCAACTATTACAAGAAAATTGGCTTCCAAAAACGCATTCAAAAGGCATTCTGAATGCCTTGATAGCTTTAGTAAATAATCTATCTGTTTTGCTTCATTTCTTACAGTACTACTCGGTACACGGCTGACAGTAGCAGTTGAGTTGAGCCCAGTACGTACCTGAGAGTGTCTATGCACAGCAGGAGCAGTAAGAGACGCATGGCGGCGAGGCAGTGCTTGACTTGTCGATAGAAGGGAGGCTTTGAGTGCAGTTGTCAGAGGAGCTTTTTTGGGCAGCAAATGGTCGCTTGGCGCATCCTACAAGCGTCCATCAATAAAACTGTGCCACCAACGACAGCCGGCTTAGACTGGAAGCAGTGGCGAGCTAACAAGCTGCAAATCTTGGCCCGACAGCTCCTAAGCCGCCTGGCAGAGTGTTGACCGAGCGTTAAGAGGTGAAACGATACCCGGCGCGAACCAACCGGTCCTGCAGAAAACTGAGAAGAGGCGAGCGCCGCCGCCGCCGTAGACCGGCCTGTAACAAATGGTAGTGCGAAAGACTAATCTGCGCCATTGCGTCATCCAACAACTGACGCATCCTCGCGCGATCGATACTGGCAGGCAGAAAAGTTGAAACAACTTTAAGCCCGGACCTCCCCGCGGCGCCCGTTTTAATTTTAGGGCCTTAATTATTAATCAGAGCACAAAGCTGATCGCACGATTAAGCCGCCACGGCCGCGCCGAAGCCGCCTCTCCTGCCGCCGCCTCTCAATTTACGCCGTCTCTATCTCTCTCTCTCTAGACTCTTTTTTGGTCTGCATTGTTAGAGACCAAAAATGGATATTAAGACGGCCTGACATATGAGCGAATCGGCTCTCGGCGGAATTGGTGCAGACCTGACGAATTGCAATGAAAAATGACATAAACACGAAGGCAAGATCTATCGGCTCTTTTACGCGATGACCCGCTCGCAGTTGCAGCTGGTACTGTTGCGATTTGAACGGCTTGCACTTATAGAACTAATCGAATTTACAGAAAACTCATTAAACGGGGTTTAGTAAACTGATGTATGTACCTACGTATTTTTTCTATACAGTATAGTACAGAACGTATCTTCTAAATACCTAGAAGACCTATGGTTTGATAAATTCCAAGGGGCTACAAAGGGCCTCCCAGATTTCGTGCGTTTGTTATATGCATTTTCACTCAATTTCCGTTGCCCGGATATACAGACAACGTTTTTCTATTGAATATTACCAACCAACCTTTTGAACCGATTCATCTTGTGCTGTTTTTGGCAACCGAAATGCTATCTTAAAGTTCTTTGCCTTTGTGGGAGAATAGCGATGCCACACAATTATTATTTTATGCTAGACATTTGAATTGACTTTCTTGTGCTAGGCTAAGGCGGTGCGAGCCTATTATTGTCTACCCTTAAATGCACTTCTGTTCGTATGTAAGCAATACGGTGACACAACCGTGTTCAAAAATATCAGGGAGCTATTTAACTGATATTAATGAGAGCTATAGTCAGTCATTACAATCGGTAATGGTGCATACGTAGTACATACAGTAGTAGGCATCAATCCATGTTTGGTTAACGCAGTTCGGTGCAATTTTATTCTACTTTGCCGTCGTTTCTACTCATCGTTCACCAAAACGGTTTTTCTACACAGAAAAACCAACTGAATTGCATGACAGACAGACATACTGAATGTACTGGGCTGGGCCCGCCGTAAAAGTGAGCATGCGGAAGTACACAACTAGTGGTTGTAGTAAGCCTAGGCTAAAATTTTGAGGACGACGAAAACAATAAAATAAAAAATATATGATATAAATAAAATTCGGATGTGCAAAGCATGTTGTGCTAAAATTTCAGCGAAATTGATCTACAACGAACACAAAACGTACAGCAAGACGAAAGTATAGCAGATAAATAGGCCACCTGTAGCTTGTAAACCACTAAGCCAGTATAAAGCAAAAGCGAGTTTCAGTTTGGACCGGCAGAGCACGAGCCAACAACGACCGCGTACCGGGCGCTGTCGAACTTTGAAACTTTATCGTCCACTAGTTAAAACCCGACACTACTGTAGAGCAGCTACTGGGTAGGACAACATCCTCGAGCTGTCCTCAGCGTTTGTCTCGGTGGAAGCGACTTAACCACCGTTCCGCGGCCCACACACTCCAATAAACTCGCTCTTATACCTACGTACGCACGAATGCAGTTCTATTATCAACCGAACATGACGCAATAACGCGTAACACGTTTCGTAGTCGACCAGACTTTGCGACCAACAATTGCACCACCAGTCATGTGACTTAACGCTGTTAAACGTGCCTTTTGGACTAATATAATCTGGCGAGCCACGGGACGACGGGTTACGTGGCACTCATCCACAGAGCCACAAGCTGAGGACAGCACCGGTTCGACACCGGACTTCGGTCAGCAGACGCCGGGGCTCCGTCGCCCCAAACTGACACTCGCTTTTCTTTTTCCATGAATGGAAGGTGGCTATTTAGTAGCCGTCTCGATGGATACTGATTTATGGTGACACCGTCAACAGACGGCCAAGCGCAAAGTTTCAAACAGATTTATTCTCCAAATCAACAACAATAGCGTGAACGACTAATAAGCAACCGTCCGACCTATCACTTCTTTTTGGTGGGCAATACGATTCCGTCGTACTGAAAGCAAACTGTATTATTAGAGCACAAAACAGAAAAGATACGCATGCTAAATTGCTTTTTGACAGATGGGGCACTTGTTTCAAAGTACAAACTATTCGTATTCAAGTTTGCCTTGTGCGTTTGTGTTCTTCTGCGGAAGTCTGTAAGTGTAGCTCAACGGCTATCCCAGTCTCATGTAACGAACCCACATTTGCGTAAGTTAATAAAAGTGTAGTGTTCGCTTAAAGCAGATATTAGAAACGGTCAACAGGGTTCGTACAGATCCGGAATTTCCTAATTCCCTGACCAAAATACGAAAATTCCTGACTTTTCAGAGGTAAATTCAAAATACCAACAAAACGGACCAACTTAATATTAGTGATTTCCAAACAGATACAGCAAACCAAACATACAGAGGCGCATCCGCGAATTTTGAAACCAACGTTGGAATTATTGAAGAAGCCTGGCTGAAATGTAGCCCAATCGGGGCAACAAAAGTTGAAAAATTTAGCATAATAACACATTCAAAACGCTGTTTGAAAAATTAGTCTTAGAACGCATTCGAAAGGGTGTCTTCAGCACAAAATTTACGTTTCCATAGTTGGAAGAAACCTGGTTGGACAGCTACCCAATCAGGAAAAGAAACTTATGAAAAAAATAGCCTACAAAAACGCATTCAAAATGGTGTTCTGAGAATAAAATTACTACTTTTTTAGTTGCAAGAAACCTAATTGGGCAGCTGCCCAACCCATAAATGGGCCGGGGGGGTAAGGGGGGTATACCCCTCCCCCTCGACCGGCCATCCCCCCTCCCCCACCCACCCCCCTCCCAGATGGAGGAAATTTTCGCTTATTTAAGGCAAAATAGGCGTTTTTTTGCCTTTTTCGGGGGACCCCCCCCCCCCCCCCCGAGGTCTCCAGACCCCCCTACCCATACATGTACTTGGGGGTCACCCCCTGCTGGAAAGGCCAAACCCCCCGCCTTCACCCCACCCCGAGACAGGTTAAGGGACCCCTCCCCCCGACCAAAAAATACAAGTACTAGTAGTGGCTCCAGTATTAACAAACTGGGTCCGAAATCGCTAATTTTTAGCCTAAAATTCACTTGAAAAGCCTTTGGAAACCGAATTTGGCGTTTCCACTGCTGATATTTAAGAAAAATTGGTGTTTTTGGAAGCTGTTTTTGTCATTTTTTGCTTGTTTTTAGCTTTAAAACGCTATTTGGCAGCTTAAAATAGCGATTTTTAGCGTCCTTACTGAAAAAACGTGCTAAAAACGCATTTCTAGGCCTACCTTACATGGTGTCGGTATCATAAACAGCGTTAAGTGCCTGACTGTGTTACGCCAATGGCTCACTGCATAATGGAGATTTGAGATTTAGGGGTATTCTTATTACCGAATATCACAGCACACACCTATACAAAAAAGAAATACAGAGGTTAGGTAGGTTACCTTCTGCTGGAACCACTTAACAGTTTCCTCGCCATTCACTCTATGACAAAAGCCGATTTTGGTCTTGCACCTGCGACGTTGACCAACTCTGATGCCGGGCCGCGACATCACCACATAGAAGTCCATGCCGTAGATGCCGATCGACGGGTCGTACTTTATGCCCAAGTCTATGTGTTCCTGGATGCCGAAGCCAAAGTTGCCCGTGCCACTGAAGTTCTCTCTACGCAACTCATACTCCTTCACCTGAAATTTATCACCTGCACACAGACCCACTTATAGCTGCATCGCAACCAGACATGGGCAAAGGGGGGGGGGCTGTGGGGGCTTGACCCCCCATCAGGCTCTGATCTACCCCCCCCCCCATCAGCCAGCCGCTACCCTCCATCATCAGGAATTTTTGGGAAGAATTTTGTATAGAAAATTATGATAAAAATATGCCTGGAATAATGAGCTCAGAATAGCTAATTTTAACATATTTTAATGAAAAATGAGCCAAAAAACCCTGATTTTCGCCAAAAATCGGCTTACCACCCCCTCAGCCCCCCATCAGGCGCTCCTACCCCCCATCAGCCCCCCCTCAGGAATTGAAAATTCTACCCCCCATTAGGGAACGACCGGAACCGGATTTTTGGGTCCGATCGGAATCGGAATCGGAACTCAAGTACAGTTCCGAATCGGAATTTTTCGGAATCGGAACTTTTTGAAAATCAGCTCAAAATTTTGGAATAACCTGTTTTTGGCAAAGAAACAGTGTTTCTGCAACCATCCTTTACAATTCCATGCAAACATCCAGTACAAATCACCATGTCAAACGATAACAATGCATTAAAATCGCCAACCATCAAGAGGTAAAATTCAAAGCGCGAAAATTATACTTTAAAAACAACAATTTTTCATCGTTTTCAGTAGACTGCGAACTGGTATTGAGCATTGAGTGTATTATTGTGGTGTTTTCCAGGTATTGGTATTGGGTATTGGGTTTTTTATGCCCCAATACCCAATACTAATTAAGACCTATTAAAATCGCTGTTGAATTGAAAAACTGACCTGAACAAAATCGGAAAGATTGACCGTTGATTACAGTAGGTACAGAAGGCCGTTTTTGCGTTAATAAACTAAAGGTTAAGAATGTCTTATACTGTCCGCCCGCTTTTCTAGTACACCAGTAATTAGTGTAATTTCTCTGTTCTTATCTAAGGTAAACGTTTGTGATTCAATTCAAATTTGTCATTTTAGTGATACAGAATGTATTAGTATTGTACCCAGGGGTTGCGGGTCTGGTACACCCCTTTCCGGTGTAGCAAGAAGAAAAACTCCGCCGAAAATAAGAAACACTGTAATACAGTTACTGTACTCATGTACGGACTAAAACTGTTAAGTTCTGCATATTTTACCCACCAAAGCGGCTTCTAAATGCTTTCTTAAAGGCTAATTTTTTCAAAATATCTCGCGCTAGTTGGACAATGGCCCAACCAAGCCTCTTCGAAATTTTAATCGCTGTGAAAAAATCCTGTGTACACCACTGGAATGTACCTTTTCACTGAAATGCAATTTTTGGCTCAGTTACGCAAGTGTAGGATATTGGGGTATTGGGGGTCTCAGGTATTGGTATTGGTATTGGGGTATTGGGTTTTCAGGTATTGTTCGCACTCTAGTTTTCTGGCTTCAAGTGACTTCTGTCACCTTCCGAAATGTGGTTTGAAACTTTAAACGTCCATTCACTGGCTTTGATCAGAATCTTTGAGGCGTTTGAAGACTGCTGAGTGCTTCAGACTCAGGTGCTTCCACAACGGAGTAGTGCTAACTTTTATTTTTTTAATTAGTGGGATTACAGTAGGTTATGGATTACTAAACTACGCAGATTGGCAATTGCGCAGCAAAGAAGACACGCAATAGTATGCAAGAAATGGTGTTTCATTTCCTAAAAATTTAGCAAAAGTTCCGAAAAATTCCGAGACCTCTGAGTTCGGAATCGGAATTCCGGTCGTTGCCTACCCCCCATCACCATCAGCCGAAATGCTAGCCCATGTCTGATCGCAACAACAAACTAACACGTCCAAGTACCTCCACCCACCCGACCAGAGACCACCACCGTCCACTGTTAGGCTATTTTTGCCAAAAACGTTTCAAAAGAATTTTTAAAATAAGCCCATTTCGTAAATTATTTATTTTGTTCAAAGTATAGAAATTTTCGGTTAAACAGTTGAATTTGGCTAATGAAATTTAAATTTCTATTCTAAGCCTAAAATAGCTTTTGACGCAATGCTGCAGGTAGAGTATTGACTCTGACTCTTGAGTAACACTATGTTTGAACCAAAGTATCCGCTTTTGATTTTAAAGCTGCGTCTGATTTCATTTCATTTAAGATGCCTTTCATTGCCTACATAGATGCTAAATCCAACGCATGCAAAAAGTTTTAACATAAAATCTAAAACACCAAAAAATTTTTGAACAATTTTTTCACAATTCTAACAGTCAGGGAAATAACAACATATATGGTATCAGTACACATATATGGAAACGGTACCATATATGGTACCGGTACACCTTCAAGTGGTACCATATATGGTACCCCTTCGATCGAGGCCTCAGGTGGTACCATATATGGTACCGGTACCATATATGGAAACGGTACCATATATGGAACCGGTACCATATATGGTAACAGGTAGGGTTCCGACGATATATCGATATCGATATCGAAAAGTCGATATATCGACCCTTTTTCCAATATCGATATCGATATCGATATCGCGATATTTCGCATCGATATTTTCGATATTTTTGGGTGGAAAAGTAGGGCTAAAACAAAACTGACACCAAGTTTATCTCTCTGGAAAATTTAATAAAAACAGTTTTTCCTGGACAACTCAGAAATCGATTTTAGTCAAAACATACATTGTAACAGTGGCATGATAGCTATCAGAAACATCAATTTCTGGGCATTCTCAGCTTTCGGACAGCAACGTTTAGGTTCTTAAATGTCTGCAAGCAGCACTAAAGAGCTGCTCACTCCGCACACATAAAGCAGGAGGGCAGAAGCAGACATGGGCCAGAATTTCGGTTGAGGGGTGGTAAATTTTCAAATCCTGAGGGGGTGCTACCGCCGGACTAATGGGTGGTCGAAAGGATGGTAAGCAAAAAAGTCCGATTTTTTACCAAAGTCAAGTTTTTTTGGCATTTGTCACTAAAATAAGTTAAAATACGCTATTCTGTCCAAGCTCTTTATGCGTAATGAGGGTGGAGCATAGGCCTGAGGGGTTCAACCATTTATTGAAGGCCTTCAGATGGGCCACTACCGTTTCTGCCATTCTCTGCTTGATTGATATCAGATCGCTGACTGCATTAGTACTTGACTGATAAGCAGCGAGAGCAGTTTGCCCCTTCAACTTTTCAGATTTTCTTGCATAACTATAAATATCGATATCGATATCGATATCGATCGATATTGAAATGAAAATATCGATATCGATATCGATATCGAATATCGACGAATTTTGATATCGTCGGAACACTAGTAACAGGTACCATATATGGTACCCCTTCGATCAAATCATAAGGGGTACCATATATGGTACCGGTACCATATATGGTACCCTTTCGCTCGAGGCCTCAGGTGGTACCATATATGGTACCCCTTCGATCGAGGCCTCAGGTGGTACCATATATGGTACCGGTACCATATATGGAAACGGTACCATATATGGAAACGGTACCATATATGGTACCCTTTCGATCGAGGCCTCAGGTGGTACCATATGGTACCACCTCAGGCCATACAGGTCACAGATCATCAGCAGAACGGGGGAGGGGGGAGTTGGGGGTCTGGCGCCGGCCAGGGGGGGGTCTGAGCCAAAATTTTGGGAAGCGGGTCCGGCACTAAAAAACGCTCAAAAATGGAAAAAAATCGCAATTTTTGGGCCAAAAATCGCTAATTTGGGCTGAAATACAGCTAGAAAGTGCTGTTTTACCGGCGATTTTGGTAATTTTTGTGTCTGAAATTGCAAAAAATCGCAAAAATTTGCTCAAAAATTACTTGCCAGAAAAATCGGAGGGGGGTCGGAAAAATCGTCTCGGTCTCGAGGGAGGTCCCTATCAGGGGGGTCTGGCCTAAGTCGGGTGGGGGGGGGCAGACCCCCCTGTTACATGTATGCCTGAGGCCTCGATCGAAAGGGTACCATATATGGTATCGTTTACCATATGGTCCCACCTGAGGCCTCGATCGAAAGGGTACCATATATGGTACCGTTTCCATATATGGTACCGGTACCATATACAGGGTGTGCCAAAAAAAAACAACCCAGCAGATTTTTTGCTGTAGCAACCGCAAATCGCAACCGATTTGAATGAATCTTTTTTTAAATAAAAGATAAATAAATTCTTGAAAGACCGATGAATCGCTTATTAAGACAGCCTGCTTAGTTCCTGAGATATTTGCCCTCAAAATCAAAACAGAGATTTTGGCAGTGAACAAGAGTGATAAACACAACCCAGCAGATTTTTTACTTTTGCAACCATGAATCTTAACCGATTTGAATGAATCCTTTTTGGAACGAAAGATTGATAAATTCTTCAAAGATTGGTGCAATTTTTATTGAGATTCACTGCTTAGTTCTTGAGATATTTGCCCTCAAAGTCGAAACAGATTTTGGCAAAGAACAAGAGCGATTCCGTTGCACTTCATAATAAAGCAGATTCCTACTGCTGGGGGCTAATGACACTTTACTGTTGAAGTGAACCGAGTTTCTGTGTCACCAGTAAAGCCTCCAATAGCCCTCAACAGTAGCAGGAATCCGTTTTATTACGAAGTGCAGCGGAAAAAGAAAAATTCCCTCTTGTTCACTGCCAAAATCACAGTTTTAATTTTGAGAGTGAATATCTCAGGAACTAAGCAGAGTACATTAATAAACGTTGCATCAATCTTTCAAGAATATATCTATCTTTCATTTAAAAAAGGATTCATTCAAATCGGTTGAGATTTGCGGTTGCTACAGCGAAAAATCTGCTGGGTTGTTTTTTTTTGGCACACCCTGTATGGTACCGCCTGAGGCCTCGATCGAAAGGGTACCATATATGGTACCGGTACCATATATGGTACCCCTTATGATTTGATCGAAGGGGTACCATATATGGTACCTGTTACCATATATGGTACCGGTTCCATATATGGTACCGTTTCCATATATGGTACCGGTACCATATATGGTACCACCTGAGGCCTCGATCGAAGGGGTACCATATATGGTACCGGTACCATATATGGTACCAGTACCATATAAGGAAGTGGTACCATATATGGTACCACTTGAAGGTGAACCGGTACCATATATGGTACCGTTTCCATATATGTGTACTGATACCATATATGTTGTTATTTCCCTGACTGTCTAACGGACCTTCTTCGACATTATCCATGAAAACCGCAAATTGGTGGGCCCACACATGGGCAAAGGGGAGGCGGAGGGGGGTGACCTCCATCAGGCTCTGATCTATCCCCCTTAGGCCGCCGCAACCCCCTCAGGAATTTTTTGGAAGAATTTTGTATAGAAAATTATGATAAAAGTATGCCTAGATTAGGTGTAAATTAACTCAGATAGCTTAGTATAACCTATTTTAACGAGAAATAAGCCAAAAACTTTGATTTTAGCCAAAAATCTGATTTTCATTTCAGGCTTACCAACGCACCAAACACCCCTCAGCCGCCGATACCCTAGGATTTGAAAATTTAACTACCAGCCCCTCAGTAGCGATCGCCCAGAACCAAAATTCCGACCGGAACCGGACCGGAATTAGCCAAGTTCCGGTAGGAACCGGAACTTTTCAGCGGAGGCTAAAAATTCGAAATTGCTCCTAAAACTAAAAATTCTAGCTGAAAACTGCACAAGACAGTTACGGGGTGTTTTGCTAAAGTTAGAACTGGTAGAACTGTCATGAAACTTTACTGTTTTACATGTCCAAGTAGTGTTTACATTATTGTTTAAGCATCAAAAACACTGATTTAGTTCTAGTTTAATGATTTCTCAGAGAATCCTACATTCCCAATACAATCCCATACACCCTTGATGATTTTTGCGATTTTTAGATTTGGGGCGCTATCTCTTTTAAGACCTCTGTTTTTTTAAATTTCAGCTTTAAAATATAAAAAAAAAACAACTGAAATTTTCCATCTGTAATACTAATGTAACAACTGAAATTGTTAAGCACCATTCGGGCTATAGTAAATTATCAACACATTTGTGTGCACGTCAGAGAAAAAAGTAGTGATAGGATAGTAATCAAAACTATCACCTAAAACAAAGAATTTAGGTGATTTATTAATAGTGTTTAGCGTTATTGCATGGAATTTAACACGTTTGCTTTCAAAAAGAGCGGAAAGTCAAAAAGTTCCGGTTCCGGCACCCTTCAGGTCGATCGCTACCCCTCAGCCGAAATGCTAGCCATAGCCTAAGCCTAAGCCTAGGCCCACCTCCAAATTTATGCACTCCCCATACATGGGCTGCGGGGATATCGGGGGTTTGTGCCCAGTTCCGACTTTCCCATTTCCGACTTTCCCAGTTCCGACTTTCCCAGTTCCGACTTTTCCCAGTTCCGACTTTTCCCAGTTCCGACTTTTCCCAGTTCCGACTTGCCTGAACCTAACCCCTAAGCCTGAACCTAACCCCTAAGCCTAAACCTGAACCTCCAACTAAGCCTAAGCCTGAACCTACCCCTAAGTCTAAGCCTGAACCTAGCCCTTAAGTCTAAGTCTGAACCTAAGCTCTAAGTCTAAGCCTGAACCTAACCCCTAAGCCTAAAACCTGAACCTCCCCTAAGCCTAAGCCTGAACCTAAGCCTAAGCCTGAATCTAAGCTAAAGCCCGAACCTAAGCCTGAACCTAACCCCTAAGCTCTAAGGACTGAGCCTGAACCTAACCCTAACCCCTAAGCCTAAACATGAACCTAAGCCTACTCATTGAGCATTACGTAGCTACATATTCTTGTATATTTTACCAGAGTCCTGTCTGTATAAAATATAGTGAATGTTATTGTAAAGTCGGAACTGGGAACATAGGAACTGGGAAAGTCGGAACTGGGAAATGTCGGAACTGGGAAAAGTTGGAACTGGGAAAGTCGGAACTGGGAACATCGGAACTGGGAAAGTCGGAATTGGGAAAGTCGGAACTGGGAACACGCCGTATCGGGGTGGTATACCCCTCCCCCTCGCCGGCCAATACCACCCCCTCGGCCGGCCATAACCCCCTCCCGGAGGGAGAAAATTTTCGCTTATTTAAGGCAAAATAGGCGTTTTTTGGCCTTTTTTTGCCCCCCCCCCTACCCCGAGGTCTCCACACACCCCCCTCCGGATTTTTCCGGCCCATGTATGGCGGCGTGTTCCGGTTTCCTCCTTTCCAGTTTCCTCTTTTCCGGTTTCCTCCTTTCCGTTTTCCTCCTTTCCGGTTTCCTCCCCTCATATTCCGGTTTCCTCCTTTTTGAAATTCTGGCATAATTTGGTGAGTTTTAATCCATATTGTTGCAGTAAGCAAGCTTAGCGTCATTTTAGGTATATATTTATGCAGTTGAAATATTTTATTACATCTTGTTACATACATTCGTAAATGGAAAGGTGTAAGCTACATCTACCATGTAGTAGAATAGATATCTCTCTTGCCACGTTTACTTTCGAAGGTGGCTAAATCAGCCATCACCCTTAGAGGATGTGGTCCGCGGGCCGGCCACATTCGATTTTTCAGGTCGCGGGACAGGGCGGATGATTACGAAATTGCATTTTAAGATTTGATCATTTTAATTGTGATTTTGAAAGCTTTTCTAAAAGACGGACGGATTTCCCTGCCAGGTGGGCCAAAGCTTGTGTGTCGGGCTAATTTTTTAGATCGGCTGCACTAGGCGGTCTGGGCCGAATTTTGCACATCCCTATGGCACTTAAAGACAGGAGGACTATGATAGACTGGTACGGACAAAATGGTAGCATGACCCACTATCAAGTGACACGGGTGCATCCACATTGTTTGTTAGCATAACAGCAGTTGCCTCGGGTTAATCGCTTGTCTCTTGATATGTATTTAATTGATCATAATTACGCAACGATGAGAGGGCAACCGAGTCCTTAGCCCAAATTTATTCCGCTCTATAGGCAAGACCAGCTGCAGTCATACATACATTTGCAGGTCACACTTACCCAATTACAACTGATTCAAATTTTTAACTCTCATTCCCGACATTTAATTTTATAATGACGCAAAACTAGCTGGCTGGAATATTATCGATTAAAGCTCACCAAGATATGCTAAAATTTTAAAAGGGAGGAAACCGGAATATGAGGGGAGGAAACCGGAGGGGAGGAAACCGGAAAGGAGGAAAACGGAAAGGAGGAAACCGGAAAGGAGGAAACCGGAACAAACCATGTATGGCACCCCCATCCATTTTCCCGGTCTATGTATGAAAATCAGTCAACAGCAGTGTAAGTTTTGTCGAAAAGAAAGAGATACCTTCAGTCCTCGCTCTAATATCTCCTCTGCCTTGGCACCTCGCACAGTGCAGTGAACTGCGATTTTCTCATTTCTGCGGATACCAAACGACCGCACCGTGTAGCGGGCTGAAGGCACAAACTAAGATCTGGTACAAACCAGCCGGACAGACAGACAACTGTCACCGACTTACCTTTAGAAAAGACAGGCGTCTGTCCGGTCAGCGACTCCAACACCTTGGCCGCGCGCGTCAATCGATCTCCCGACTCTCCGACGCAGATATTCAGACACAACTTACGGATGCGCAACTCTCGCATAGGATTGTTCAGCTTCTTCTCTTTACGCTCGTCCTTAGATGACGTCACTGGCTGTAAGAAGAGAGAGGAGGTATGGTGCACGGCAAGAAGAAGAGCAAAAACAACTGTTTACTTTCTTGGCCATTTCCAATTATAGATATCAGCCCGGAAATACAGATCTTCCGCCAACAACCCTGAAATGGCAAACCAACGTGTGCATCCTTGTCTTGGAAAGAAAATAAATGCAGTGAAGAGCGCTCTCTCTATCTCTCTCGTCTCAGCGCGCCGACCTGTGAAAATCTGCTGGGTTGTTTTTTTATACGCACCACCCCGTAGGAGTTTCAAACAGCCAAAAATCAATTCATAGATATCCCAGAGCGTTTTGCTGGGTAAATTTTCCTTAATTTAAATTTCTTATGCCAAAAATGCTCGAATTCCCTATAAAACCCATATAGATTTTGAAAAAAATCCACCCAAATCTTCCCCTAACCCCCAAATCAAAATTTTGCCCCTAAACCGAAAAAAAATCCCCCCAACTTTGGGGGAATCCCCCGACCTGCAACACTGGTAATTTTTCCAGGGTGCGGGAGAGATCGGATCCCTCACACAAACAAACAAGGAGAGGGGTGGCCTGCCTGAGCAAGGCCCCCTGTATTTTTGTTACAAATCGCGCCTCCCCAAGAAGTTGGAAAGTTGGAAAATATAAAAAAAGGAAAATGCTTCCCAACAATTTGGAAATTAGGAAAACATGCACATAACAACCAACATCACCGGCTGCAAAAAAAATTTGCATATCAGTAACGCCGGCAATTCGGCAACGGTATGAGGTCCCGTCATCACAATAGACTCATATGTCTTTCCAGAAGTTCCACAACGGAAGAATACCTATTGATTAGGGAGTTTTCGTCTGTGCTTTTGCTGCGTTCATGTCATCTGATTGTCGGATTTTAGCTGCACAAGTGCCTATTCTAACAGCAGTTTAGCACTTGCATGCACATGCATGCACATATATCGTAAACTTCACTTACAGGCTGGTATATAGCACTGGAGGCAGCTTTGTGACTACCTATCTTTTCTGCACAAGACCTTGTGATGTTTATTTTAGATAGAATAGAACTGTTAGAATAACCAGCATACTGTAGCATGCCGCTAGATGACAGGAGGGCTGGGCCGATCGACCGGCTCAAGGGCCCTCCCCCTCAAAAAACTTGATAGATCAACTGCGGCCAATTTAGTACGAAAGTTTTGGAGTGATGAAGCATTTACAACGTCTCTAGGTAAGTTGTTCCAAATTGGAACAACTCGACTCGCGAAGAAGTTTTTTTTTTGAAGAAGAAGTCACCTGATTGGATAAGTGACCTTCCTTGAGCCAAGAAGAGTCAAGAAGAGCCTTGAAGAAGTCACCTGATTGGATAAGTGACCTTCCTTGAGCCAGGACCTGCCAAAGGAAAGCTGTCGCAACTTTCGGGCACCACAACTGCTGGTAGGAGTCGTAAGAGTTGCAGTTCTGGTCCGTGGAGAGGTCCCTGCCCTTGAACCGCTGTTTCCTAACTGCGCTGGGGTTCTAGGGGTCCTTTTCCGTATTATCTTCGAACAAGAGGTGTACTTCCCTCTCGGCACATTCCCCCGCCAACTGCCATTATTTTTGAAGTTGTTTGTTAGCAGACACTCTCACTGAACAGATTCATCAAAACAAATTAATGTGCTTGAAATGCTAATGTGCCCAAATAAAATGGTGCAACAGAAGCTGTATTGAGTGCTTAAAAACACTATGACAAGGTAAAAACGAACGAAGAACAATATTCTTCCATTTCGACAACATTTTGACGTTGGTTGAAGTTAGAAAACAGCACAGATTAGCGATCGTCAGTGACCTATTACTTCGATTCTACTTCAGTTGGATTTGTTTGGTTGTGCTGCATGCGATATGACTACCAGAAAGGCAGTAACTGTGAAATCTGATCAGCAAAGATAATCACAAGGAATGCACTTCAATTCCGTGTTGCAGACTGAGTTTCTGTTGCACAGGCGTGCTGTGTTTCACTCTGGCACTGTTGCCATTGTTAGGCAGTTTCAGAGACCGGTACTTCCGGTTGTGCACGGGTGTTGAAGGAAGAGAAGTAGTGGGAAGTAGATTGAGGGCAGTGCTGCTGGACACAGTCCGTGCCGGCGGCTGCGAAAGGAGGTGAGGGCAACATCCCCAGAAGAATATTCGCACTGCCATGCGGTATCGTGACGAAAAGCGTAGGTAGAAGAGAAATGTAGTGGAGGCATTCAAAATGACCAGACCATTATTCAATTCGTTGATGGCTAGACCCATGCGAGTCTTGAAAAATGCGACGTTCAGCACTTCGACTAAATTCAAGCTGAACGACAGAGTGTAGCAGCATACGAAACCTGCAAACGGACCGCTGTAGTAACATCATAGTAACACGTACGTTAAGGTGTTGTCATACTCGTGTAGAAAAAAATCTCCCACGATTATTCTGTAGGGTGACATGTTTGTAATATTCGCACCAACACGCCGCATCACATCTTTCGCCTGTAACAGCGCCTCGAAGATGTCGCGCGGCGTCTTGGTGCGTAAATTACAAAAAACGTGTCACCCTACAGAAAAGTTTTGTGGTTTCCCCAAATTTCAGGTAATTGGCGAATATTTGCAGAAATGACAACAAAAAAAGTTTCCGTTTTTGACGCTATTCCTACACGTATTGAAATTAACAAAGTCCACGTATTCCTGAATTTCTCAGGATTGAGTCAAGCTTTGTGCACCAAACTTTAACACATAAAATTCCCGAATTTGGGCATCTATGGTCTAATTTCAGCCAGATTGGTAAAAAATTGCGGAAACGGCAGTAAAAAGAAATGTGTCCATTTTCGAGACAGCCTACAAACAAAGTATGAATACAGCCTAACGCCAGGTTGGTTTGGGGCTGACTTACAAAGCACGACATAGAGCAGCATTCGAGCAGTTCGCTGGTCTTTTCGTTGCGTTCCGGTCAGCTGTCTCCTGGTTCTACGAGAGTGAGCAATTTCCCGGACCACCAATGAGTTGAAGCCGACCATCACGAACAGCGGAATCAGATAAGTGAGCACCAGGCCAGAAACGGTGGTATACCAGAGACTGTACTTTGAGTTGGCGCGCAGTGCAGGCGTAGTGCGTCCGTTTACGATGGTGTACTCCCAAAATCGGACTCCATTGTAGAGCACAGACAAGCCGACGAGACAACACAATGCCATTAGCGTTCGTGCTCTGAATTATCAAATCAATTTGCACACAGTGAACTGTACTGCATGCCGCAGTTTTATTGGGAGGCATACGTACTCTATTGGTTTCTCTCAATGCTGAAATCCAAGGCAAGGACAAAGCGGGACCGCAAAGATCAACCCCAGTTTTTCAAGGAAACAAATTCTGGGCAAATTAATGTGGACTAGCGGGAGATTAGACAGAAATTATACAGCATACTAAGGAAAGGTCCATCGCTTTTTTACGTGCACTCAAACGTCAGTTCTTTATCGATTCGGCTCAAATTTTCAGCATTTATTAACTGGACAAGTGGCTTGTGCAAGTTGTGAAAGTGCAATATTGTCCAAGTTTGGAGCGAAAATTCCAATTCATGCGTACCCAGGATTTTGCCAGGGAGTGAAAAATTTTAAAGTTTCCTGGTTGGCCCGCTGCCCAAGCAGAGAGAGAAAGCTTCGCCTTAAAATTGATTTAAAAATATTCGGACTGTAAATTTGACAAAAATTAACAACTTTAATAGTTTAGAAGGCTTTGTTGGGCTTGTGCCCAATCAGGGCGACAAATTTTTGAAGAATTAGCCTTCAAAAACGCATTTACAACGCATTCTGGGCATAAAACAGACATGTGTAGGTCACACATAATTCATTCATTTCTCTTATTTCTGCCTAATCCTTACTAGCAGAAGCTACTCCATTTGGAGTAGTCGCTCGCAGGTAGTCACGAGTTTTCTGACCGATTGGCCACAAATAGTCCCGCCACTAATCACGAAAAAAATCGGTAATAGAATTTTTCGTGATTTCCCAATCACACCCCTCCCCCAAAACTATGATTCGTCGCCTACACGGCAATCACGCTTTTTGTCAGTCTGTGCGCTGGTTTTTGTCACACGATTTTTCGGAGGCCCCCTCCGATTTTTTGGCATGTAATTTTTACAGCAAATTTTTACAACTATTAGAGAATTTTAGACTCTAAAATTGCTAAGATCGCCTGTAAAACAGCACATTTTAACCGTATTTGAGGCCAAATTTTTTGCCGAAAACTGCGATTTTTTGCGTGTTTTCTCGAACCCTATCGCCTCGACTAGAATTTCGGCTCAGACCCCTCCGGACGGCGCCAGCCAGACCCCCATCGGCGGATGACCTGTTACATATACGGATTATAGGCTATTTTATTTCTTATCGGAAACTCCCTCACGCCAGCGTCGGCTGACCAGTTTTGTTTGTACGTACGTACTGTACATACATGCAGGCAGATTTAGTTGCAACGGTTGAAAGAGACCAACCTTGTACAATAGGTGGCTACCAGAAACGGTCTGCATACAGCTAGCCATCTTTCTAAAGTGACCACTGTTAGCAGCCACACAGAGCAGGAGTGAAACATCTGTGAGACTGGGTAAGAGTAGACTCGGAAATAAGTAAAGTACTCTTCACTCAGCACAGAGAGGGGGTTGAGGAAGGGGAAGCCAGCCAGAAAAAGCAGAATAAAGCAGAGGTCGGAGAGACTGAGAGAGGCCAGCAGCATGTTGACGGAGAGAAAGCGAAAGTCCGGTCGCAGATAAACTGCAGTGGAAAGGCCGTTGCCGCAGACTCCCAGAAATCCAAGGCTCACTTCGAAACAGGTGTATATTTTGGTGAAGTAGACGAACCAATCGTAGTCGGTTGCATTAGCTGCCATTCCTTCCAGCCCAAATGGTCGGCTAAATATGCACAGCACTTACATGCTCAGTTAGGCTGACACTAACAATTTAAAGCATCTGATCAGGCGTACTTTAATCTGCCTTTAACTAGACCAATCTTGTCAATTTGGCCGTCGGTATTCTATCTCGGCGCTTAGACCCTTTTTAGTCGGACAGCCAGTCGCCGGAGCTAGAAAATTAGATTCCGCTAAATGAACTACTCTGCAGAGTTTTCGGCGAAAACCGACTCACAATGATCGAAATCAAATTTTCACTCTTTAAATTCAGCAAAGAGGAGGGGCTGCTGTTGTCAGTTTTATAGGTAGGCAATGATTGAAAGTCAGAGCAACAACGGGCGACCTATCTAATTTTCATCTGGCACGTTTGCTCGCTTGGTGGCATGCACAGAGTAATTGAAAGACAAACAAGGCTGTGGGGAGCAGGTCGATTCTAATTTCTATCCCACGCCCTAATGTCAAACAATTTATGGTAATGAATAAAATTTGAATGCAGATGATAGTGTCAATTCAACAAGTAATTCAATCTTTATGTATACCGTTCACTCAAACTGATTGATTGGTAAGGGAGGCCGTATTAGTAGAAATTTACCAAAAAAAAAACAAATCCCGGAAAGCGTTTCAACGCGGATACAAGCACCAAGGTTCATCATAAATTTAATATAATTTAATATAAAGCATCTTGAAAATGAATAAAAGTACACGATACATACAATGAACCAACATGCAGTGCAAAGGCGTTAACTCCTTGTAATGCACCGAATGCCAAATGGCAGGCACTGCAAGTAAACTTGGCTCCTGTCGTCTTATTTTTCCTGCCAGTCGTAAACGTTACGCAGACAAGTGTTATAAATGCATGACAAGTCTTCAAATCAGGGTCCTATGTAGTCTGGAAGCGTACATGACATCTGTCATGGTTGTAATGACGTGTTCGGTTTAAGAGTCATCATTGAATGTGGATCACGGTTTCTGATTCTGATAGCTAGCTTTCGTATCAGACAAGTTGAGCCAGATTTGGCGCCATTAGAAAGTTTTATTTTGCGCTCGTAAGTGGGTGTTTGAGGCAGTTTTTTCAGAGCTGGAAAGGGGGCGTCCATAAATTTCAAAGTCCAGTCAGTGCTGGGATTACATAGATGAAAAATCTTCGCCTGGCTTGGGAAGCTACAAGCAATAAGTTTCGAAGCTTTTTACTATGGGTTTTAATCGGTTTTTCTGCAGTAAGCTTATAAATAAAAGAGAAAATGCTGTATTTGCTTTACTGTAACTTTGATTTTCTTGCTGCTGAACAATTATCAAGCTGAGAGTAGCATTTAAATATAATCTAATGCAGTATAGATAAAAAAAATGTCCCATCGCTTTTTCGGCCTTCACTCAAACGTTTCGTTCTCAGTCACTTCTTTACCGATTTGGCTCAAATTTTCAGCAAAAATTAACAACATGCTTGGCTAAATATTCTGTAAGTGTGGTGCCAGAATTCCGACTCATACTGGTTTTATGACCCGAAAACTAGGAATGAGGGTGGTCCACGCAAATTTAATTTTTTTCGGTAATACAAGGAGTACAGGCCTGAAACTTGCAGGAATGATTGGTGTTGCTATTGGGCATAACATACTAAGCGGGCAGCCCCGTAGCTCAAAGGGCACTAAAATGGGGGAATTTCAAAAACATGACGAAATATGACTTTTCTTCATAAAACCGGCAAAATGATGATTCTAAAGATTTTCAATTTTCAAAAAACGCTGCAGGGATGGTTACTATGGTGTGGAACAGAGCTTAAATATCAGGTTCATTTATTTGTCGAACTTCCTGCTACAATCTATGTTGATTAACAACAGATTCAGTGCTTTGATTCTAGAAGGTGCAGATTTCTTAACTATGGGGTTTTCACTCATGTTTTTGAAATTCCCCCATTTTAGTGCCCTTTGAGCTACAGGGCTGCCCGCTTAGTATGTTATGCCCAATAGCAACACCAATCATTCCTGCAAGTTTCAGGACTGTACTCCTTGTATTACCGAAAAAAATAGATTTGCGTGGACCACCCTCATTCCTAGTTTTCGGGTCATAAAACCAGTATGAGTCGGAATTTTGGCACTAAACTTGCAGAATATTTAGCCAACCATGTTGTTAATTTTTGCTGAAAATTTGACCCAAATCGGTAAAGAAGTGACTGAGAATGAAACGTTTGAGTGAAGGCCGAAAAAGCGATGGGACATTTTTTTTTATCTATACTGTATAATCCACGTAGCTTAACCAAATGAAAAAACGAAAAAAAATTACTATAATCCAGTATCTTCATTCAGGAAATAAATAAATTGCTTTAAGTTAATAAGAATTATAAATCCTACCGCAAGTTTGATCAGTCTATCGCAAAAGTTCGAAGAAACGTTGCTTCCAGAAAATTGTTGTGCGGTTTCTTCATTTTTTCAATCAGTCGGACGTGCGTAGATGATAAAGGTATCTTCATTCTGGATTCATTTGGTTATCGACAGGAGGGTCGGTTTTAATCATCAAAAGAAAGCCCAATTACAGTCCAAAAGTCGCGGCCGCACATCGGTTAGGTGCCGTTCCTCTAGAGACCGAGCGCCGTTCTCTTCGTTAGTATTTGGTTCTCTTCCTGAGCCACTTAGCTGTCTGAGTGGACTGGAGATGTTTGTCTCTCTACAACTCATTATTTTTCTCACGTTCGGAATCCAAATGGCCGACGGAAAAGTGGCTGGTGCATCGGCGGCCGGAGCCGCAGGTTCTAGAGGAGCCGGTCGCACCAAAGACACAGCACGTTCGATTTGATTTATGGAACTGGACAGTTCTTTTGCGTTCTCTACTTTAGTTTCAGCCGAACGCTCATTTCTGGGAGGCCTCGGTTGGTCTCTCTTCTCACCTATACACTCTTTGCCAGAAGCTTCAGACGAGTTCAGTAGATTTCGAGAAGCTGCAGTAGAGTTGAAGCTGAGGGATCGACTGGTTCTGCTTTATACTGACATCGATCCATACGATGGGGTATATTATGTATCCGATCTTTCAGTCAGGCACTTAATGTCGTTTATGGCAATACAACCATAAACTGGCGATATGGTACCGGTACCTAGACCTGCATACCATTTAGAATCCACTCGGTTTCTGTTTTGTGCAAAAGTTTTCGATTCTCTCAGATCCATTCGTCTAGTAGTCGCTGCTGTTTTTTCCTTAAAAATATACAACGTTGACTAAATATTGCAGGGCAGTCTAAATGTTCTAAAATAAATAGTAATGCATACATTTCACTCTTCCGATCCAATGTGCCTTACGGCCTACAATCAGACTCGCGGTCCATTTCGGAACCCCGTAATTCGTCATCTGGGACGTTTGCCCTTCTTTCACTGCCAGCCACTTCTAACAATGCTGCTGGTGGGTGCCGGTCACTAAGAGAGCGCCCGGCGTGTTGACGTCACGATGCTGTGTGCTCGGATGGCCGCTTGGTGCAACCCGGTGTGTGAGAGGGCCCCCGAACATAGTTGGTGTCTCAAACAGCTTCTGACGTCATTGATCTTCTTCTCCAACGCGGCAGGCTTTGTGGAGCGGCTTTGGTGCAATGGCAGATCGAGTCGGTTCCCATTTACCCACTCATTGTCATCAGCTTTCGATGGTCGTCCCGGACAAAACTTTTAGTTAGCCACCGGTGGCTAACATGAACCTTAAGGAGTTAAGCGACAGGCTTGGCCAACATTTTGTGAGTAAAAATTCTGAGGCTGTGTGCATGTTGTGTTAAAGTTGCGGCGAAATTTATTGACGAACATAAAAGCTACAACAAGGCGAATCCTGTGATGTACTGTACGTAGGTCACAAAATGAGCTCAAAATAATAATAACGCCCCTTATTCCGTATTCTAGGACACTACAAATGTGTGTGTTACCCAGTTGAATCGAGAGGACGTTATAGACCGTGTAACCAGCGATCCACGCAATATTTCCCGTTGTTTCGCTCAGCAGCTCACCGCATACTTCTTGTAAGCTGCCAGCCAACTCTGCAATCTGCTCTTGAGAGAGTTTCAGGTGCGACCACTTTTGCTGCAAGCACGAATGCTGCAAGTTCAACGTCGGTTTCACATTGTTTCTAATGTGAGTGCAAAGATGTACTATGTGTACAAAAATTGCACCAGCAGTATTTAGAGCAGTGTGCGCCTTGGGCGCTGCCTGCGCGATGTTGTGCGCGCACTGGATATTCACTTCGCGTTTCCAAACAGAGCTTCAAGAGAGACTGCAGTCCTCGCTGGGCAGCACTCCAGCAAAGCGGCCGGGCGAATCGCCGCTCTACACCAAGGTGACACTCAGCACTGAACTCGAGCCCCCCAAACTGAAGGACATTGATAAGGTCGACCACACAGCCGACCGCAAGTCCACTGAAGAAGTTTTAGCCTTAACCGTCCACACCGACGACTAAAGTGCAATTGTCGTAGCTCTTGCTGTTCAGATATTTTGTTTTTATAGGCAAAAGAACGCATTCTAGTAGAAAGTAAGCAGCAAAATACTCCTGCAAAGAGTAAATTAAGCTTTTGGTAGCACTTGCACGATCAATCAGACTAGGCTAACAATAATTAGAAACATACATACATAGCAATAGTTAACGTATGTACAGTACTCGAAATTATAATTGTACATACATCCAATAACTACCCTCCTACTAATACATACATGTAGTGCAGGGTATACATGTAAGAAGGGGTCCGGGAAGTCTGCCCATCACCCGACTAAACCAGACCCCCATCGGTCCCCCCCCCCCCACTTCGAAACGATTTTTCCGACCCCCTCCGATTTTCTGGCAAGTAATTTCTAGATTTTTTAGGCACAAAAATTGCTAAAATCGCCTGTAAAATAGCACTCTTTAGCCGCATTTGAGCCCAAATTAGCGATTTTTGCGCTTTTTTGAGCGCTTTTTAGTACCCATCCCAACCCCTCCCCTAGAATTTGGGCTCCGACCCAAACCCCCTCCCCATGATCATGCGGATGACCTGTTACATGGTGCAATCAGGGACACGACAATTTTCACATTCCGATTCGGCTGAGTTTCTTCTGAGCGAAACGCCCTTGCTCGTAGCCTTTCTTCATGTGTTTGACCACACGGTGCATCAGAGATTCCCAGGCGTCCACTTGCTCTGACGGGGCTGCCTTCGACTCCAGCACCTGCACCATGGAACAGATGAACACGTCCCAGTAGTAGGTCTGAACAAGTCAAACTGTAATGACTCGGCAGACAGAGGGAGAGGAGAGAAAGAGGATGAGGAGAGGAGAGAGAGAGAGGACAAGGAGAGGGGAGAGATCAGAGAGGAGAGACGAAGGAGGAGAGAGCAGAAAGGAAAGAGCAGAAAGGAGAGAAGAGAAGAGAGAGGAGAAGAAAACAGAGGACGAGGAGAGTAGAGCGGAGAGAGAGAGGAGAAAGGAGAGAGAGAGGAGAGGAGAGAGAGAACACGAGGTGGAGAGAGAGGAGAAAGGAGAAAAGAGAGTGGAGGAGGAGAGTGGAGAGGAGAGATACAGGACAAGGGGGAGAGAAGAGAGAGGAGAAAGGAGAGAAGGTGGAGAAAGAGAAAGGATGGGGCAGAGAGAGGAGAAAGGAAAGAAGAGGAGAGAGAAGAGAGAGGAGAGAGGAGAAGGAGAAAGTAGAGAAGAGGAGAGGAGAGACAGAAGAGGCAGGAGAGGAAAACAGAGGATAACGAGAATGGAGAGTGGAGAGGAGAGGCAGGACGGGGGGAGACAGAGGAGAGACGAGAGAGGAGAAAGGAGAGAAGCGGAGAGAGAGGAGAGGAAAACAGAGGACAAGGAGAGTGGAGGAGAGAGAGAGGAGAAAGGAGAGAAGTGGAGAGAGAGGATAGGAAAACAGAGGATGAGGAGAGTGAAGCAGAGAGAGAGAGGAGAAAGGAGAGAAGAGGAGAGAGAGGAGAGGAGAGGGAGAGAGAGAGGAGAGAGAGAGAGAGAGGAGAGAGGAGAAAGGAGAGAAGGGAGAGAGAGAGAGGAGAGGAGAGAAAATAAGAGAGAGGAGAGGAGAGGAGAGGATGGAGGAGAGGAGAGATAGAGGACAAGTGGAGAGAGAAAGAGAGAGAAGAGAAGGAGAGGAGAGGAGAGGAGAGAGAGGAGAGGAAGGAGAGGAGAGGAGAGGAAGAGAGGAGAGGAGAGAGAGAGAGAGAGAGGAGAGGAGAGAGAGAGAGGAGAGGAGAGGAGAGGAGAGGGAGGAGAGGAGGAGAGGAGAGGAGAAGAGGAGAGGAGAGGAAGAGAGGAGAGAGAGGAGAGGAGAGGAGAGGGGAGAGGAGAGGAGAGGAGAGGAGAGGAGAGGGAGGAGAGAGAGGAGAGGAGAGGAGAGGAGAGAGAGAGAGAGAGGAGAGGAGAGAGAGAGGAGAGGAGAGGAGAGGAGAGAGAGAGAGGAGAGGAGAGAGAGAGGAGAGGTGGAGAGAGAGGAGAGGAGAGGAGAGGAGAGGAGAGAGAGAGAGGAGAGGAGAGGAGAGGAGAGGAGAGGAGAGGAGAGGAGAGGAGAGGAGAGGAGAGGAGAGGAGAGGAGAGGAGAGGAGAGGAGAGGAGAGGAGAGGAGAGGAGAGCCATACATGTAACAGCTCCGGGCCGACCTGGGGGAGGGGGTAGGGGGTTTTCCTCAGGTGGAGGGGGCGAGGGGGAGGGTTTCGCCCAGAGGGGGTCCCAAATTTTAAAAAGCTCCAAAACGCCTGGAAATGCGTTTTTAGCACGTTTTTTCCAGTAAGGACGCTAAAAATCACTATTTTAAGCTGCCAAATAGCGTTTTAGAGCTAAAAACGAGCAAAAAATGACAAAAAGGCTTCCAAAAACACCCAATTTCTCTTAAATATCAGCAGTGGAAACGCCAAATTCGGTTTCCAAAGGCTTTTCAAGCGAATTTTAGGCTAAAAATTAGTGATTTCTGAGCCAGTTTGTTAGTACTGGAGCCTTTACTAGTACTTGTATTTTTGGGTCGGAGGGGGTTCCTTAACCTCTCGGGGGGTGGGGCGGGTTGGCCTTTTCAGCTAGGGGGTAATCCCCAAACCCCCCTAGTACATGTATGGAGATAGGAGATATGAGATAGGAGAGAGAGAGAGCGAACCAATAAGTACGTACAAAAAAACAGTGGGGGGGGAGGGAGGCTGTCTGCCAGGGAGGAGAGGGTGGTGGGCCCCCGAGGGCGAGGGGGGAAGACCAAGGGACCGTCTCCAGTCACCGTCTCCATTCTCTTGGCGTCAACCGGCAGGAAGACCTTGCGCAGCTCCGGGTACTGGCCGAGGATGATCTCGGCGCACTCCGTGGAGAACGCCCGGTGGGGGGCGGTGCGGGGGGGGGGGGGGCCCCAGACCGCCCGGGGGGGGGTCGGGGACCGCCCTCCCCCCCTCCCCGCCGCCCTGGGGGGGGGGGAAAGCGCGGGAAAAAGGGAGGGGAGACACGCGCGGCCGGCGGCGGGCGCGCACGGCGGGGGGGGGAGAAAAGAAAGGAAAACACCCCGGGAAAGAAAAACAAAAAAAAATAAAGGTGGAAGAGAAAAAAGAAAAAAATAATTAAGGGATGGGAGAAATAACAAAAAAACAACAGCCATCACCACAGCGTCAAGAAAAAGAAAAAGAGGAAAGAAGAAAGGAAGAAGAAAAAAGAAAGAAAAAAAAAAAAAAGAAGAGGAAGGGGGGAGGGGGGACGGCATTATGGTACGGTACCACAGAATTTTCAAAAGGTGCCAAGCAGACATGGTACAGCATTCAGGCTGAGGGAGTGGAAAATTTTCAGATGTTGAAGGGCTGATGGGTGTAGCGGCAGCTGATGGGGTTGAGGGGATGGTAAGCCTATAAGTCGGATTTTTGGCTAAAATCAAGGTTTTTGGCTTATTTTTCGTTAAAATAGGTCGTGAATAATTTTGCATAATGCGTAATGGTGGATTAAATTGAACAGAAAAAGTAGTGAAAATAAGCAAACTTCATAGATGTTAATTGATTGTTCTGTCTGTGCATGGTTGTGGACGGTATGGACGACATTTTTGCTTCTAAATCTTGTTTATGAATATACTTGTAAATTTTTCACAGAAAGTGGCTATGGCACTTTTCTTCACTTTACTGACTGTTGCATGGTTACTTGGCTTGGAACCCCTTTGCCAATCACAGCACAAACATTACACGTAGACTTATAATGAATGTGCATCCTGTATTGGGGGTATGAGTCAATTGTTGAAAGCGTGTGAGCTTGTCGAGTTGTCAAAAGATGAAATGGCAAATAATTGAAAGAAACATTTTAAACTCAATGGTTGGATACGTCTTTTTAGCTTCCCAGCTCTAAACCATGCTTGCAATCTTTCAGGAACAGTTATCAATGTTCATAAAATCCGAAAATCGACTTTAATGGATGTAAAAAGCGTGTTGAAAATTACTCATTAGCCATTACGCATCATGCAAATTATGCATTCATTTTCCTGATTAATTACGCATACGCATCATGCATTTGAAATCTGAATGCATTACGCATACCAATACGCATATGCATTCGAAAATTCAGATATTAAAAAACTGTAATCTAGAGGCATACATTTACTGTACCATAATTTTCTATCCACGATTCTTCCGAAAGTTCTTGAGAGGGGCATTTGCGGCCTGAGTGGGGTAGGTCAGAGCCTGGGGGTCAACAACCCTCAGCCCCCCCATTGCCATTGTCTGATGCCAACACCACAGCGGGCGGGGAACGTATAATACGTAGTGATTATACATGGGCCGGAAAAATGGGTTGGGGTAGTCAAAATCTGAAAATTTGGGGTCGGTCTGCTGATTTGTGGGTCGCGGCTATACATACAGTATAGCTAGCTGCCGTCAAGCCCCTTTCGTGATTTCATATTCATAATTATCCCCTATTGAAAATACGGATACATGACTATAAACAAAAGCACTGCGCTGAACAGGAAACCATCAGTCTTTATACATCAGAGAGCGGAAGGCCGGAACAGCAAGACTCTACGCTGGCTGGCTGCCTGACTGTTGTCGGTATGGCAAAAGTGCTCTTAAAGGTAAAAGTCAAGTGTCATTACCATTTTAGTGGCACAACATGCCCCACTGACGAATAACTTGGCTAATGAATTCTAAATATAGCACAGAATAGGCAACGATTGCTGTTTGATTTCAGTTTTAATGTTTGCGGTGATACGACACAAGTGGCACAGTAAGTGACAGACGAATTAGTCGACAACAAACCAATGTACAGAAGTCGCAGAATTACTATTTACACCATATTCGAAATGCTATACGGACTTAGTGGCATTCGTACGTCTCTGTAGCTTTAGCTGATGCAGCGTTTAAACAGTCACCGATTTTTAGCTTAATCAGAGGGCTCACTCCATCATCTAAACCTCACAAAATAAAGTGAAAGTCAATATGGTGTCGGTACTAGATATTGCAAAAATCCATGACTGTTTAAAGCATCGGCCAGTTAAGTACACGAGTATAAATCGTATATAAAAATACTGTATATTCTAGGAACAAAAAATCACATCACATAGGAGTGCACCGCAGTTAGACCTTGACTTAGACAAATTGGACTGGACCGCACTTGCAAATTAAAGCTTTGGCTGACAAATGGACGAAACGACCTTTCTGACACACTCAGAAATGCACTTGCTGAGATTCCGAGAATTTTGTTGAACAAATTATTATAAAAGTTCGAAGCACAGAAACAATTGACAAGAATTCGCGCCCTTCGATTTCTCACTCTAACTTATTTACAATACACTTCTTGTACTACTGCAGTAATATACAGTATCACAACTAAGCCAATACCAGCAGTACAAGTGATGGACACAGCTTTTTAGCATAGGAGTTTCCTCTCGAACCAAATCAGCTTATGCCGAGTTGACATGAGAAAACCCCAATAAACTTAATATATAAAATATTATTAACTATTTTAGCAGCTGCTGCTACTTGTCTTTTTTGTTCATGAACCCGCCCAGAATATCTACGGGCACAGGAAACACGATGGTAGAGTTGTGTTCGGCCGCAATACTACTCAATGCCTGAAGGTGTCTCAGCTGTAGCGCCACTGGACTCTCCGCTATCACATCTGCTGCTTCTTTTAGTGCTCTGCTGGCCTGAAACACCACTTTTAAACTCAGAAGCGTCGAATACCCAACGGAAGCGTCGAAAACACAATAAAATTTATTAGACGCTTCTGCATTGAAATCGCGATTCTGACTTACTTTCTGCTCGCCCTCAGCAGCTACGACTTTAGCACGGGCTTCTCTAGCTGCTTCAGCCTCTGCTGCCATGGCTCTTGTGAGTTGCTGAGGAAGTCGAATATCCTTCACCTCTACGCGCTCCACCTGAAGCTAGCAGGTCAGTACTAATTTCCATGACTGACATTCCCATGAGCGATGGTTTTTTGGCTTTTATTGCCCAGGCCAATCAGTCTGTCTATGTGATAAATATTTATTGGCTGCACCCTGGCGATCGCTTTCCGCTGCAGATCCAGTTCAGAACAGAACAGATAATTTTGCAATACCGCTTTAGTTCTCACTCGCTATACACTTCAGAAGTTCGAGCAGCTTGATGTTTAAGAGAAAAAGCGCGACCTGCGGTTTTTAGACTCACGTTCTCAATGCGCTAATGTAAACGGCGGCAGGTTTTGCTGTTTGCATGTACAACTGAGGAAGCTTTTAAAAGCTCAGTTCAGCTTTACCGTTGCCATATCCGATTTTGAGCAATTAGAATTGTCACTTACGTTTCAGTTAGATTCAAATGCACATGTGCAATGCGCCAACGCAGCTGCTACAATCTCATGCAGCGCAGGTCTCAAAACTGCACAAATACAGAGAAAAGAAGGAGATACCTTGACGCCCCAGTGCTCGGTCCCCTCATCAAGAATGGTCTCAGTCAGCTGAGCGATGGCCTCTCGTTCAGTCAGCATTTCAGTGAGAGTTTTCATGCCGAGCGCGTTCCTGAGCGTGGTCTGGGCCAGCAGTTTGGTGCTGTAGATGGCGTCGTCCACGTTATTGACCGACGCGATCGGATCGGACGTTCGGAAATACACAACTGCGTCCACACTCACTGTCACTGAATCTTTGGACAGGATCTCTTGCGGCGGCACTGCGTATGACACCACTCTGAAACCGGTACACACCTCACACAGTGGCCTATCCAGGGGGTGTAGGGTGGGTACACCCCCTTTGCGGTGGAGGTAGGAAGAGAAAGTCTGTCAAAAATATGCGAAACTAATGAATTATGTACCAAAACTGTCTATTTTGTGCTGAGAATGCCTTTCAAATGCGTTTTTGAAGGCTAAATTTTCAAAATTTTCTCGCCCTGGCGGGCAGAAGCAGCCCAAGCGGCCAAGCAGGCCACTTTAAACTACTAAAATTTGCAATTTCTGTTAATTTTAAGTAAGGAATGTGCTTTAAACGCGTGTTTGAAGGCAAATTTTGCTAAATTTTCTTACCCTACAGGCACTTTCAAAATTTTACACCCCCTTTCCGAAATTCTGGATACGCCACTGACCTCACACACTACAGACAGACACTTCAGCGGCATTCCCAAAAAGTAATTATTGTCGACGAACAGGTCAGAACAGCAGCTCAGTTCCCTTAGCAATTACCACAATGCAACAACTCTACCTAACATCTTCCGCTGGCTTTGGGTGCAGTTTCGGAAATATTTGAAAAGTGACTGCTGCTCATTCTTGCCTCGAATTTAGTGCACGATATCGATTACCATAGCTTGCAACTCTCTGCACTGGCGTATTCAGAAGAGTATGCATGTCACAGCAGGTCTTGGCTACCCACCCGCACCAGCAGAAAAACCTGATCCCCCGCGAATTTCGGCTTCCCATGCCATTTTTGCACAATTCTTCCAATTTTCTGGCAAGCAACATCTACTGACAGGAAAATTGCTACGGTTGTATCTGAGCTGAGGTAGCCATTTTGGGGAACAGAGTAAAAGTCGTACTGACTGCTTGTTTACGTAGCGGTACTAAATCATTCAAATGGTTATGGGAAGAGGCTTAAAATCGTAAGCCAAGGTTTAGTCTTAGAGCTATACATAGCTCTCAGGCTATCACCTCAGAATTTGTGGCCGATTTTTTTTGTAGAAAACTTTATAGGGTCCTGTAAACGCGATCATTGTTCTTTCTTGTGCGTCAGTAAAGCCGTCCCAAAAGCCCAGCATCATACCGAAGGCAATAAAGGCGATGTGTGTGATAAAAGCGGGTGCCTGCAGGCCCCATAAACAAGCAGCCAACTAGCCATCTACATTTATCGCGCTTCTGGGAACGCTGAAAAAATATCTTTAGGGCTTTGGGGCGTCCGAATGTAACTGTCCGCAGAATAATGAACCGAACCGAGACTCTCTGGTTTATCAGCCCCAAAATTGCAAATTCATAGCTGGAGCTAGAGACATTACTGCCAGCCAGACTGCGTTGTTTACACGGCAGGTAACCTAATAGTGCAACTAAATCAACAAACAGTTTCATAGAAATTCAGCTCATTAGTGCGGTTACTAGGTGAGGGTGGCACGGCAAATAAGGCCTCCCGCCAGTGCAAAGCAATTAGCAGACGAAATAGGCAAATTTTAGAGGCGCCGGACCGTGCCCTAACCTTACCTGAGATCAATTTTTCTGTAGCTGTCGATGCAAGGCAACAGGAAGATCATGCCCGGACCTCTGGCCCCACCTTGCATAAGTCTGCCGAGTCGGAAAATCACCACTCTCTCGTACTCCTTGATAACCTTGAGACAGAAGCACAGCGAGAAGGGGAACGTGCAGAGCATGATTATCCAGGACAAGACCATCAGCACGAATCCGAACCAGATGCCCACCGTTTCGGTCTCGATCGGCTGGTCGGCAGAGTGGCTGGAAGGTGTCACCCACTGGGGGTCGGTGGCCCTGGGTTTGCTGGCCATGAGCAAAGGCTTTATGGGCTCAAAGCCTGGAACAAAGACCACCGTTTGTTTGGGATTGGCGCTCATGCGGCCGGCAAGCCAGGGACAAAATGGAACTAAGCCCTCTCTCTAAGCTCATATCCATCACGAGCAAGCAACACGGCCTCCAAAAAGCGACCCGTTTATAATATCGACAGCAAAACTTTAGCTACTGCTTACTACGACCGGGCGGGCAGGAGGCGGGCTGGCGGGCGGGCGGCAGCCAAGAGAGAGCTGCTGGAAGCTGAGCGGCGGCCAAACTCAACGATCGATAGCGACAGCTAGTGGTCGTTTTCTGGCAGTCCACTGGTGGTTGTGTTCAAAAAAGCCTCTAATCTCCATCTAATTACCGACACTGCACAAACAACCCAGCGCAACCTCAATTGGACAATTTGCGCGCGCTCTCTGCCTGCTGCTGCTGCTGCGGTGCGTCCCTGAGATTAGCGAGTGGGCTTTTCGAGCTTAAAAACGGGGCCCTGAGATCGATGGGCAGAGGTGCTGAAATGCCAACAAAGCCAAAGAGAGAGAGGAGAGCTGCCTCTAAAAGGCGTCGTAAAATCAATTTGAGAGTGGTGTCAAAACAGGCCCGGTCTGGAGCCTCTTTCATTAGGAGGCGGCAACAGGCCTAATGAACATGCCCGGACGGAAGCAGCACGCAAAAAGACTGCCGCCGGTCCTATGGCCGCTAATCAGCTAAGTTGGCCATGCACACAGCTTGCTACATAGCGGGGACAAGCCGCTCGGGAAAATTGGCACACGACGGCAGTTTTAGAGGTGCGCCGGCAAAAATTGAAATGTGCGTTGAGGCGTTGATAAATTATTCATGTCAAATATGCTGCTACTGCGTCTAGGTATAGCTGCGCGGGACAAAGGAACAAAAGTGGACACGATGCTCCGCGGGCTAAGCTGAATTAATGGGCACCACCAAAAAACCAGCTTAACTTTAGACCTAAAACCTCAACTGGCGCGCCATTCGATACGCTCTAGTACAACGCTTTTACTTTCTAAGAGGTGCGCTGTAACTAAAAACCATTCGTAGTACTTAGCAAAAACATAAAAGAGAGGAGAGGTGTTAGTGGGACATGCGCATTCGAGTAGTACAGAGTGGCAACAGCAAACTAACACTCACGCTGGTATTGTTTCTTTGAGATGGAGCCTGAAACTGTTAACCAAAATCAGAACAAGACTCTGGGCGTGTTTTACATTAATCGCCGGCGCGTCGCTGCATGCGCGCGCGGAATGCACACTACAACAAAGAGAAGGGACAGAGAGGCAGGAGAACAATAAATGAGAGGAGACGTGTGAGTCAGCAGCCAGCTGTCTACGTATATCCAATTAGGGTAACGAGCTAGCGGCAGGTAGGTTACGAGGCAGCGACCAATTACTTGATTTACCTGTGGGATCGTCGCCGCGGTTGGGCAGATTGGGGTCGGAGGCCAGTTGAGCTGCGAGCTGGTGGGACGGCGGTTGTCGCATCGTTTTTAGCTACTTAGAGGCTAAGACATTGCCTGGAGGGCGCCAATCATTACAAGTAGAAGACTAAACAATCAGCAAAAGTCGGCAATCAGTGCCGGCCCGGCTGCTAGGACTGGCTGGGCGCAGCCGCTGCCTCCTGCTGCCTGGCCGCCGGCGGCCGCTCACTCTCCAACAGCCCAAGAACACCATTAACAACTGTTTCCTGGCCCTAACCAATTTATGAACTCTACTAAGCGCCGCTTTCGCCTCATCGCTGTCATCGCTGCCCCATACCCAATGCACACCTTGAATAGCAGAGCGACAGGTGGCCCGGACAGCGGCGGAGATGGTCGAACGAGCTCGTTAGCCCTCTGCCGGCCGAATGCGCACAGCACGCGCTGACGTAAGTAAATGAACATTGCGCCGAATCACGCGAACTGGCCAGCAGAACTCGATAAATGGGCGGCATTAGCAGTGCAATCGGTGCTCAGGTGCGCCCGCCCAACGAGCAGACAGCCAGCAGCTACTGGCTGGAGAAAATGGAAACAGACTGAGCCGAGTGGTGGCATGCCGCCGGACAGCTCTGACGGCCCAAAGAGCCTGTCTGCTCATCTTCGCCGCGCGCTCTACTGGTGGTCGTAAAAATGATGCTCATATTTCCAGCTAACGTCCGAGTTGGATTGATTTTCTGCGAAGAAATATGTGAGGGCACGCTCGAGGCGATGGATGCTATGATTCCTTGCTCTCCCCACACGTGCAACTGGTCGATCGAGTCGGCCCAAACTCACTTCGGCTTTTTGCCGCTCAATTTCGTCGCTCTTCTTTGAAGCAATGCGCTCGTTGGAAACGGTGATTATATAGGCCACTGCCGTGATTGCAGCAGAAATGGCATCTTTTTGCTGCCAGTCACCCACACAACACTGACATGCCTGCAGCAATCAACTCAGTTCGATGACACCATTTTGTAGGCGCAGCGAAAGTGAGTAATGGTCTTTGCTAACCCAGATTGAACCTAATAAGAGAGCGCAAGGCCAACGTGTCACACTCGGACCGAAAATGAACTCGCTTGCCGTAGTTCTTGTCGTGTTTGTTGCTTGTGTAGGGGCGCAGTACCCGATAACTGACTATGCAAGGCTTAGACCAGGTATTCCTTTTGCGGTTAGAACAGCTGGTTTTCTGGAACCTCATTCTGTGGATTTTGCAGACTTGCGCCGCCAACAGGCTCCACTTTTTCGATTTTATCACCAGAGACCTCTGGCTACAGTTCACTTCAGAAGTCCTTTGTATCCATCGTTCCGTTTGAGCAATACCCAAAGACGATACGGCTTTCCTCCAATTAAACCAGTCTTGCCCCTCACGCCTTTGCCTTTCCTAGCTTCAGTTAACAAGCCACAGAGTGACACAGTGCACGAAAAACCTGAGCAGAAACCTTCTGATTCACACAATAAACCCGCATTTCCAACCCCTGCACCTATCCCTAGCCCTCATTCACCAACACCTCCTATTCAACATCAAGCCGTACCTGTTGGTCAATTTGGAGGCTTTCCTGTTCCGCTTTTTCCACGTCCTCCACCTCCACCACATCAAGCGCCCTTGCCAAGTCATACTTCCAACGGACATGCGGCTGCCTCTGAAGCCAACAAATCCAATCCTTTGAAACCTCAACCGGCACCTCTGCTTCCCTTCCATCCGCAGTTTGGATTTCCATTGTTTGCAGACAGAGGAGGTTTCTATTTCCGAGTGCCTTTCCACAAGCTAAACCTGTTCGGAGCTACACCGCAGTGATACAGTACATGAATGTACGCTTTGAACGCTGACTTTACACTATCAGTAACGCTGAAACGTGATACGCCAAGCATAGGTTGCCTTAATAAATTTATTACTCGGCAAATTGAATTTCTGCTTGTGAAGAGCATTGTGTTGTGTTAATGAGGTTTTTTAACCTTACATAATTATGAAAAATACGTGGAACTTGCAATTACGTAGTACAGTCAGGCACTTAACGCCGTGCATGGTACCGACACCATATGGTTGGTTCAACTGTTGAATTTCACAGAACGACTGCACAGAGTGATGATGATGCAGAAAACATTGAATGCTTACAGAAAATCACTTTCCGATAAACTGTTCATTTTTATGCTTGTTCCAGTACTATGGCAAAAATTGTTTTTCATAAAAACTTACGGATAATACCTAAAACATATTAAAAACTCAAAATTTTTGCCAATCCATTCTCGAGATATTGAGATTTCTTATGGCTAGTTAGGTAGTTCTGGGATACCCGTAGATTAACCTCTGATTTAGTGCTTTGATTATAAATTGTGCGAATTTCTGAACTATAGGATTTACGATCATGTTTTTAAAATTCTCAAGTTTAGTGCACTTTTGAGCTACAGGTGTGCCCAGTCAGCATGTTATGTTATGCGAAATAATAATACCAATCATTGCTGCAAGCTTCAGCGCCATATACGATTTACCCAAAAATTCGAATTTCCGTGGAGTAGTACTGTGATTTTACTAAAAGTCTGTTAAAAAATAAGCGACCTGGCGGTTGTTTGCGAATAACTTTTTTGCGAGGCCTCGGAGCTACTTATTTATTATTTATTTGTAGAATGCCCCGAGAAGAGAACACAAATAGATTAGTAAAGCAAAGTGGAGCCTAAGGGCTGGCTACGCCGCTTTGAACGGCGGTTGAGCCACACGGCGGTTGAGCCGCCTACTTGAGCCTCATAACCAAAGTTGTAGACAAGGTAGATGTCCGGTCTGCGGTTAATGCTAATCTGCGCTACGTTTTACACTGAACACTAATTTGCGCAACGCCAAAAATGAGCTTTTTGTGTCAAGTGTCAGTTTGGTTTTTTCCTGCTTTCCATACAAAAAACATCGATAAATATCTATGCGAAATATCGCGATATCGATATCGATATTGGAAAAAGAGTCGATATATCGACTTTGATGCATACTAGTCGGACCGTTAGTTGACACTACGATATGTACACAATAAATTCGCGTCGAAAACCGTAAACAAACAATTCAAATGAACAGGCCTTCCTATACATTCCCACCGCATAACAAAAGTGCGCCCACATATTTTATTGCAAAATTGATTGGATACAGAATTTGGCTGGAATTCACCAGCAACTAGTAAAATAGTAGTAAAATTTTCATTTTGCTATTTATTGTCTTCGTTAATTTAATTTTATTTTTACTTTCTAATGGCTCTTGATTTTACTTTTTACTATTATTTCACTACTAGTAAAATACCACTAGTATTACTAATTTTTGTTTTACTATACAATAGTAAAATAACAGTACCGTGGAGCACCCTGATTCTTAGTCTTCGGCTTATAAAACAAGAACGAGTTCGAATTTTTTTCGCGCCAAACTTGCGCAACATTTATGTACAATACAAATTATTACACTATAATTCAGTTACTGTTGATTGGGTATACCGAACCCATACCGAAAAATGGGTATTTTTTGGGAATACCTACCCAATAAATACCTACCCATACCGGGTATACCGATTATTTTGGGAATACCCAGGTATTTGGGTATCGGTATTTTTGTTCATCTTAGTGCAATTTTTAACGAAAATTCCCTATAACCATTATGTTTTCTTTGTAATTTTGCATTTTTGAGCATGCAGAAACACATTCTATTACGATATTCTTCCAAAATATCGAATTAGAAACATTTTTAGTTCTCTTTCTTACCCTACTCCCTGTCCCAAACATGCTTTGTCATTAGAAAGCGTTGGTCTAGTTTTGGCTTAACTTCACACTGCTCCTTAATAATCAAGTCTCTACGTACTTGATGTACAGTACATTTACAATCAACAAAATAGCCCCGCATTAGATCTCCATACTGTACACTAGGAGGCCTTAATGAAACTACAGTACAAGTGAAAGCATTTCTCTTAGCCAAAATTAGTAAGAGAAATGATTTTCACTCCAGAAAAACTAAAAAAAATTCAAAAAATTTCTGAAATACTGTAAATCGCATTGTTTTTGATGAATTTTCTAGCCTCTGACCTTGGAAATGACTAAATCCATGGCCTTGTAAATGGGAAATTCAGTTTTTTGAATTTGTAAAACATTTTCTACAAATGCCGAATAAATACCGGTATACCGTAATACCTACCCATACCGAACCGATTCCTGAAAATCCCATACCCAAACAACAGTAGTTCAGTTGTGTTGCTAATAAATTCTGAAAATTTGAGCCAGATCGATGAAGAACTACTAACCGAGAACAAAACGTTCGAGTGAAATGCAAACAAATCGACATGGCAGATTTTTCATCTGTACTGTAGAGCGGTTTGTTTTTTGGTGCACAAGCGCAGGTCAAAATCCGCAATTTTGTCAGAAATGGCATTAACAACGCAATAAACCGCGCCACAGCGAAAAATTGACACAGAGAAGTGGCGCGTTAGCCCACATACTGTACATTCTAGTTGAGGCGCTCTTGTATATGTGCCTACACTATCGGTACGCTCTTTGTATCTACAACTCGGTTCTAGTGCGGTTTACCTGCTGCGCTGCTTGGCAGTTGAACTGATGAAAGCTTTAGCTGCATTCCAGTGCTTAGCCATTTGTGTCATGGCACAGCATCCATATCCAATGCAAGACACAGCCAAACTAAAACCAGGTAAGATACCGCTTTATCTTGTTTCTTCCAGTTCTCAAAGTAGTACAAATTCCAAACTAGGAGGGACTATAACCTGCCTGCGCAGTGTATACGCCTAATTTTCCATCCAACAAACGTGACAAGATAAAATGTCACCAATTGAAATCTAAATACATGAAATTCTTGTTTTTGTGCCGTCAGATTAGCGCCTTTTCCAAGAATAGCAACAACGTGTCTAGTTTGTGAACATGGGCAAGGAATAATACGTCTATACTGCAAAAATTCTAATTATAGCTCCACTTTATTTGTTACGTACCCCTTTCTAATAAAGGATAGGTCCCATATTTTATAGCGCAATGATTGAAAGGTGTTGCTTGTTTTTGTACTTTCTTTGCTCAGCTAGGTTTTCCATCGAGAAACTAAATGACACGTCATCCGCCGAAGGGGATGAGTTGGCGTTGATCTCGACGGATTCGTTAAGCCAAAAACTTGAGTGCCTAAAATAATATAGTTTACGATCAAATACAGCTGGAATGGAAACAGAACTGACTGAATTAAACGATAAATTTTAGCAATCATGTGCTTAAAATTGTAAAAAATAGCTGAAAAGAAAAATTGTTTCACACAGGGGCCCTCTCACCAGCAGCGGCCAAGCCCCTGCCCTGAGCACTGCGGGAAGGAAAGAAAAAAGATACATAGGTACATGTACAGTATGTAGGGTCGCGTTGTTTCACGCGCCATTGGCGCTCTATGAAAATTTCGTACTCATCGTACGTAAGAAACAACCAGTACTGATAGAAACAAACAATTTTTCCGTTCAGCTCACCTGAATAGAAAAATTTAGAACGTTTCTGTGAGCCCAATTCTTGGCCGTTTGTTCTGTAAATTGGTCTAGAGTTTTTTTTGTAGAAACTGTAGTGGCTGACAAATTTGCAGGAAAAAATGTCAGCTTGTTGGCTTGCAATGGTTGTTCAACATTTTCCGTTCAGGTGAGCTGAACGGAAAAATCGTTTGTTTCTACCGGTGCTGAGCTCCAGCAAAAGTTGGACTATTATATCTTTTAGTATCCAGCATTTTGCAATACGTATCAGAAATGAAATTGCTCAAGGATATTTGTAAGTCAAAACAAAAGAACAAAAGTGCTGGTTGGTCGGACCGTGTTCTAAGGTAGGCATAAGGCACTAGAGCCCAGTGGCGTACCCAGGATTTTGCAAAAGGGGTGTAAAATTTTGAAGTTTCCTGGTTGGGCTAGGCAAGAAAATTTCTTAAAATAGCCTTCAGAAAGCATTTAAAGTGTATTCTGAGCGTAAAATTGACAAAACTTGACAGTTTTAGTACAGGGTGGGCCATTTATCTATTCCCAGTTTCATTAGGACATAAGTTTTTCCTACACAGACCGATTTTGCTGAAATTTTGTATAGAAACACCCTGATACTTCAAGTTTTTACTGTTAAAATTTTAGCCGTTCTGACATGAAATGTCTGAATAACAGTAAACTTTTCAAAAGTTCGTTATTGCACTGTGAATTATACTCGCAGTACAGAACGAGGCTGGCGATTTGTTTCTTTCTGCCTTCTGATGACAATTTTTGTATCGATGCTTTAGGAACCCTTTATATTCCGTTTAATTTTTTAATTATAGAATGTCTTTTACCATAAAGGAGCGTGCTAAATGCGTGGTTTAGTTTGATTGGATGCAGAGCGTGCTAGCGGTTCAAACAAAATTCCGCACGTGGAGACGCATAACTAGCGACCAGAGTGAAGGATTAATTTCAAATTTTAACTGTAAAAATTTGAAGTGTTAAGACATTTGTATGTAAAATTTTAATAAAATCGATCTAACTGGAAAAAAGTTATGGTTATATGAAACCGGGAATAGATAAATGGCCCACCCTGGTAGTTTAACAGGCCTGGTTGGGCTTCTCAGTTCTAAAACTTCTCACTTTTAATAGGCATTCTGAGCATAAAATAGTTTTAGTACATACTGTAATAAATTAGTTTCTCTTATTTTTGACAGCCATTCTCTTCCTGCCTCCACCGCAAAGGGGTGTGTACCCACCCTACACCCCCTGGGTACGCTACTGCTAGAACAAGACCTTTATTTTCAGAATTCCAAGCTCTGAAGTTTAGTCTCCTCGACTATCTGGCTCACACCGCTCAACAAAGAGCTTTCGGAGAGTATAGAAAGCCCGCATATCGTTTGGGCCGGTATCGCGACGCAGTGTACCCAGACGATAATGAGCCGGTGTACCCTGTACAACTATTTGCTGATGAGGTTGGCCCACCGTATCCGACGCAGCAGTACGTCCCTGTGTTCATATCTAAATATCCGTACCCAGAGTACTACTTCGAGCCAGCTTCACCCACGATGCTGGCTCTATTTTTTCCGCCAGTGCACAGTCCGCATACGGAGGTTGTTCAGGACGGACCATCCTACGGCCCGATAGTACCCATTGCACGCGTGAAGCGAAGCAATGTAAAGCTACTGTCTAAGAAGATTGGTAGAAAGTCGAAAGGACCGGTCTATCACTTCGACAAGCGTCTTCCCACGCTGCGCCCAAAAGCGAAGGCAGTAGAGAAATCGGAAGGCCTCACTTGGCAGACAAAAGGACGAGGCTTTTACGCTAAAGTAGGGGAACAAAAGCTGGAGCCGGTCTGAAAAGCGCGAAAGAATAGCTTTGTGCTCTGTCGAGTGGATATAACGGTATTTTGAGTGTAGCTTGATCTTCAGTAAATTGACTTTTACATTTGCGCCGACTAGGTGCTGTCTGTGGCGGCAGTCCAAGAGAAAGACGAACGCGGCCATCCGTCAAAGAACGAAGCACAGGCAAAAACGCCAGTCAAATGGGAGTGCGCCAAATGTCAGTGCACTGCTATTCGCCGCCCAAATACATACACACAGTTTGACTTTTCAACGTTAGTCTCCTCGCAATTAGACAAAAGAACAAATAACTTGGTCAACAAATATGAACTACAGTACAGTACTCAAATCAAAGGTTGAAGAGATCTCCACGGTATACTGTACCAGACATGGTCAACGGATTGTGTTTGAAATGCCATACCAAAAGCTCACTGTATCTCTCAGTCTCAGCTATACACATAGAGTGCAATCTAAGCCTTGAAGAAACCTATTGTCCATGTTTGGTTCAGTTAAATACCAGACATCGAGAAAGAGGCTAAGGAGTTGATTTTCACATCTCAGCCTTTGGCAGGACTTTTTGGAAGATTTCAACTGCAGCTGTAGTAGCTTATATTACTCCAAAATAGGAGAGAAAATCACACCCACAGCTGATCGTCTGATATTATTCTAAATTCGAATCTCCCGCCCGCGGGTATCTCTCAGCATAGTGCCCGAGCAGAGCAGAGACGCACCTTGTTTTTACAGTCCAACAAACGAGCCAATAAAACCCGCTTAAACCTTCAGGGATTGCATGCGTCTCTGTTCGGCCATCTGAATGTTCGGAGAAAAAGTAAAAAAAAACTGAAAATAAGAACGCAAGACAGCCGCAGAGATCAGAGAAAAGATAGCGGGTAAGCGCTCGGTCGAACGAGTTGTAGGTAAACCTGCAAAAAGGCGTCTATCCGACTTGAGCGCTTACTCCGTAGTAGGAAAAAACTGCTACTAGTCATGGAAGCAAGGTCTCAAGTATTGGAGGATTGTTTGGAACTGGATCGCCGACTCTGTCTTCTCTCCCTGCGCAGTCGGTTGTAATAGCCATCTCTCATTGCACTAAAGATCAGAGTGATGATGCTACTGTAGGCTTCCAGTACGTCCGTCTGTCCATGCACTGCCTGGTCCAGATAGATGCACTCAGTGGTCATGGCGTCTGCCATGGTAACCCAAATGTCTGGTTTAAATCCGTGCGCTCTAAGATCTACATGTCTTTCACCGAATTCGGTTGCCAGCCGAATAACCTCCTCTGTGTTGTCCAGATTTTCCACAATCGTATCCAGGAATTCGGTCATTCCTTGGCCCAACATGTTCCAGGTGTCACGGCCCACAGAATCGAAGAAGAATTGGAAGTCGCGTCGCTTCTCGAACACTCGCACATAAATTCGCATTCCCAAGTCGGCGTGAGGGTTCTCAAAACCCGACCGCACCAGCTCCTGGTTGGCCGGCGTTATTTTGGGAATCTTCCCAGTACTGGTCGAAGGTTTGCGAGCCACCGCCGCCGCCGTCACTTCTCCCATTTTGTCCAGGTCGGCCAGATCGTATTTGCCGCCGCGCGACGGTCCGTTTTTGTTGCTGCCGCTCGTGCTGCTCAATCGTTCGTTGCGAGCGCCAGTAGATTTTTTGGACTTTTTGGAGGAGGAGACCGACCCGGATCGGGGCGAGGACGCCTCGTCGGCCGATTGTTTATTGCCCATGGGAGCTAGAACAAGACATAAGTTTGCTTTTTAGACGCAACACGTCTCTGCGAGTCAGTCGAATAGGTAGGTAGGTAGGCAGCACTGCGCAACAACTAACTAACGCAAGAGAACAGCAGGCAAGCCTGTCAGGAAAAACAACAGGCCACCTCCAAGATGCGACAAGATAAGTGGACTCATTTAGCAACAATAGTCTAAAGCAAGCCCTCGCTATTCATCACCGATTAGGGACAGGCCACTAACTACCTACACAGGTACAGAGCAGTATAGCTGGGAGTTGGTGCCACAACAAAGGCAGCTTTTGTTGGTGTAAGACAAGATCCTGCCGGCGCGTTAAACTTAGCACTGTTGGGCTTTCTGACGTCAACCCACAAAGGGCGGCTGCCCGCATTAAAAAGGCATTAAATTTTGCGAGCGCCACCGCGCAGATGCGCAGCTAGGCACAAAAACTGCAGGTAGAGCGAAGTTTAGGTTGGAGCGGTTTTTTATCACCTCTTCAGAGAGATATATTAGACCTATTTGTTGGCAGGGCGAGTGACGGCTACGAGTGATTGCTTGGTCGAGTCGGAATTACGCGCATAAGAAGCAGATTAGAATGCAAAATCGATCACTGTCTGACGCAAAAACAGTCAAATCAGGAACGCTCGCCTGCCTTTTTGGACAAAAAATTACCTAGCTTACTCGAGTGGCCAAATTAAAAGTCAGAGCGGAATCCCGGTGCGCCGAAGATGGGATATGTCACGAGTTTCGAATTCAACAAATCACAGCTGTGTGCTGCCGGCCATCTTCTGCCAATTGTCAGGCTGGCCGGGACCTCATTTTCTGTCAAAACTAGCGTCAATTTTTTGCCGACACTTATCAACTACAGACCGCCTTTTCTCTAGCTTTAAAATCGACTCCAGAGCGCAGCCGCATTTGCCTGTTTGAGGGCAGAGCGACTAATACTGGTGGATGAGGGGCTAACAGCCGTGGCTAGCTTTTGGGTAAAGGGTTATCTAAACTGGAGATAAAGCTACAACTCTAAGATGGCGGCAACGGCCGACGACAGCTGTTCTGCAGCACTTCATTAGCTAATGTTATGCACAATTGCTGTGCGCGCACCATTTTCTGTGATTGAATAGACCGTTCTAACCGCAAACCCTTTCCGCTTTCAATTACTATTGACACACTACTCATTTATCATTTGTCTCTATTCAAACTATGTTTTCAATTTGTAATTTAGCTGACTTGACTTCCTTTCAAGCGAAGCTTTTGTTGATCTGAAGCCTCTCATATGACCCGCCGACTCACTAAAGCAATTAGTTAAGCAAATACCATACCGCACGTAAATTGCTGTGTATGTAGCTTCTAGAGGAAGACCTTTTTCGATAATTTGAAAAGATGACCAGTACTCACTGAAGGACAGACGTCTACATTAAAAATATACAAGCCACTTCAGCAGAGGATAGACAAGTGGACGTAAGGAAAAAACAACTACTATCTACCCTTGCAACTGACCTATGGCGTTTGGTGTGAAAATGCGACTGTCTAGTAAAAGATCATGTTTGTCTTGTCAGAACGCCCCAATGAACCTACCCAACGTAATTTTTTTATTTCCGAACCGAATGAAAAATACGCAAAATTGTAAAAAATCAGAAAACACAGGTTGTTCAGAAAGGAACACTTTGTTTCCTCTGCATGCGCAGTCGTTTGTAGTATCCGTCCCTCATAGCACTGAAGATCAAAGCCACCAAAGTGCCCCAAGCTTCCAGCACTTCAGTTTGACCGTGCACTGCCTGGTCCAAGTATATGCACTCCAACGTCATCGAATCAGCCAGAGTCACCCAGAGGTCGGGTCGGAAGCCGTGAGGTCTCAAGTCCACATGACTGGCACCGAACTCTGACGAGAGTCTGTGAATTTCTTGTGTATCGTGAACCTTCTCCACTACGCTGGTCAGAAACTGTGTCAATTGGTTGCCCAGCGGAATCAGTGTGTTCTTGCCCAACGAGTCAAAAAAGTAGCGGAAATCACCGCGTTTTTGCAACACTCGCTCATAAATACACATGCCCAATGTGCCGTGCACATTCTCAAAGCTGGTGCGGATTATTTCCTGATGAACTGGCGACAGTTTTGGAAGCTGAGCGCTGCCTTTCAGCTCGCTCAATTTGTCCAAATTCGCCAAATCTTCTTTTATTCTTTCGCTATCCGACTTCACGCTTCCGCTGGTTGAGCCCAACCGATGACGCACTGGCTTGACGTGCAAATTCTTTTGCTCATCGTGCACCGTCTCATGTAAATTAGTGTGCACCTGCTCAGACTGTGTGCGCGTGCGTCGAACAAATGGCGCGTGCGCGGCCGCGTGGCGATTGCCCATGGTTGTTGCTGTGTTTTTCTGAAAAACAACTTTTAATATTGAGCTTAAAAAGCAGCATGCAATCACTCAAAACTGCGCTTACTCAAATCGTCCGAAGCTAGAATTAGCGGAGTAAACTGAGTAGTTGAGAGTGGAAGTAAACAACTCGTGCCCGCTCCAGAGCAGTCTGTCGCGCGTCAGTCTGCAAAACAGGTGCGCCGTTGGCCGCAAGATTCGCACTCTCATTCATCAAACAGTCGGTTTTTCGCTTTTGCTATATCTCTCTGTTCGCTCACACAAGCACCAGCACAAAGTTTTATTGCTAGAGGAGAACAGTTCCATTTCAGCCCGAATAATAAAAGTATGAAAGACAAAAAACCAATGGTCACAGCTCGCCTAGTAAGTAGCATCGAACACTTCAGGCTTTGTATGGCTTCTTCACCACCTTGCCGTACTGACCGTAGGTTCTAACTCCGTGAGGTCCTGAACCACAGTTTGTAATGCACAGAACGCTGCACAGATTCTACATAATACCGTAGGCGTATCCTTGCTTATGGTAGCCAGAACTACGTGGGTATCCGTGGTGACCATAGCCATAGCCTGGGAATCCGTAGAAAGGACCGAAACCATAGGATGGGTAGCCACCATACCCATACCCCAAACCATATCCACCATATCCAGGGTATCCGAATCCATAGCCCAGCCCGTACGCTGGGTAGCCATATGGATGCCCTAAACGTTAAACCGGTTGTACTGTACAATTGCCGAAAAGAGAAAACAATTACCGTAACCGTAACCACCGTGGCCCTTTCTGTTGTAGTGGCGTTGGTGGTATACCTTCACTCCGTAAGGGCCGTATTCGTACCCAAACTGGCCTTTAGCCTTAACCGGTGGGTAACCTAAACCACTGTTTTTGATACGGCCTCCACTAGGGTACATACGCAGGAATCAAACATACCGCTGGACGATGCCCAGCCCACAAACAGCAGAGCAACCAGACTCACAACTGCAGCTGACTTCATCTTGGAGATTCTGTGCAACGAATGAAACTGATGCTTGTGAGACGTCGGTCGCTTATTATAAACGAGAATATGTGTCAGCGCTAGTGAATTCTGGAGCACACTGAATGAAATGCAATTCCAAGTTTTTCGCATTTCTAAGTGAGAGTGATTGCGTTCTTGCTATTGTGGCCAGAGATTTGCGGACTATACTGACAACCCAATTTTCAATTGCACACCTGGCCACGAAAAACCTGGCGCTGCTGATCTTAGTAGAACGTGTATTCAACAGATGATTTGCAGCCAATCTTTCTTTGCATGATTGCATAACAGCCCTTCCCTTCTTTGTACTGCACAGCCCAACTCCCTCTAAACCTGATGATCTGTTTGCTAAATTGGTTAACGGTAAATTGTGTATTCAGTAGAGTCCACATTGCACACAGTGTAGACATCCTCCACAAGAAAAAAAACACCAAAAACACACTGCATTTCTGTATTTAAGCATAGTCGTCAAATAAAAAGCAGAAAAACACATCACACTTTATTATTTTTCAGATTGCTTGGCTGGGCTTTGCTTGCAGCTAGCAGAGCGCTCTCAGTCAGTTCTTTACAAGTAAACAAGTACACAATGCCAGTCTTGATGTCTTTGTGCCGTCCGACGAACAGAAACAAGTTCATCAGCGGATTGACGCACATGAGCACACCTGCGATCGGACTGAAGGTGACGTAGAAGTCAAAAGCGATCTCGCGACTAAAGTTAATCAGCACGTACATGCCATTGACAAAGATCAGTGTGCAGAGCGTGCTCAGTCCTACTGTAACCAGAAATCGGTTTTGCTTTTTCTGTTCGGCAGAGTAGTTGTGCTGCACACTGGGCTGCACGGCCTTCATGCGATTACGGTAGATCACCACTACAGGAACGTACAACAGCACACTAGACCACACCAGTGCATCTCTCAGACCACTGTACCAGTTATAGAGAGTGGCCGAACCAAATGCTGCATTCATGTAACAGAGAGCAGGGTGTTTGGCGTCCGATCCATCCAAATATGAACTGACACTCATCATAAGAGCTCCTGCTAGGCCGGGCAAACAGAAAGCAGCGACAAGAGCGTGAGCATAAGAGCGCCCGAGGCCAAAGTATTGCAAAGGAAAGGAGATGGCTATGAACCTATCGAGAGAAATGCACGTTAGCATGCCGACAGACATCAACTCCCCTACTGACCATGCCATATTGTGTACTTTCAGCATGCAACCCCACGAGCTCAGCAGTGCATGGGCCGTGTCTTGAAGAGTGATGTAAGTACGGTAGACCCCGGCACTCACGTAACCCACTGCATAGAGCAGGTCAGCAAGACTGAGTGTTGCCAAAATTATGTATTCTTTTTTCGACCGCAGCACATGGTGTCTGAGGATTGCGCCTGACGTGATTCCGTTGCTCAGCATCAACACTACGCCGATCATTGCATACAGCACGTGACCGATGATCGCTTTCTGATTGGCTGTCTGAACAGACGAATCAGTCGAGTTGAGCTGCATATTCAGTTGGATTGGATGATAATCTCTTTCAGAGGTTGAACTCTGAAACATGAGAGCTGAAAAGGCGACAAATTGCTGCAAACGATCTACGAAATTTATGTTCAGTTGAAAACACAAAACCCCATTGCTGCAAGCAAACCTTGCAATGGTTTTAAAACTTACGTTATACGTACTTCTACGCGAAGACCTTGCAGTGTAACAGACAAGAGAGTTAAATAGACAGTATGTACGTATATAGAACAGTAATGGATGTGCGATTCGGTTTACTTACAGACTGCCTGCGGGCTGCAGGCGAAAAGAGATCTCATTTGTTGCCTAGTAGCGCCAAGAATGTATAAGGGAAGAATGTTCCACTGCGCGACTGGCCGTTGGCAGAGCTGGCCATGCGCTGCAACAAAATTTCGGGAGGGGGGCCGAATTTCGGTGCTCATCAGCCCCCCATCAGACGCTCCTACCCCACATCAGCCCCCATCAGGAATTGAAAATTCTACCCACATCAGCTGAAAAGCTAGCCCAAGCCTGTATGGCCCCTTATAGGTATGAAAATTGATGGAGTGGTACTATACTTGTTTGTATTACCATATGAGCACCATAAGGCACCGCTACCATATGGCATACATGGCGCTGGGTTTTTCCGTGGGAGGACTTTGGTGTATGGTCTCCCACAGACCAGGCCAGACCAGACCCCCTGATCGCTCCCCCCTCAAAAATGATTTTTCCGACCCCTCCCTCCGATTTTTCTGGCAATTTTTGAGAAAATTTTCTACATTTTTTAGAATGTCAGACACCAAAAATTGCTAAAATCCCCTGTAAAACAGCACTTTTTAGCTGTATTTGAGCCCAAATTACTCTACATAGCGATATTTTAACGATTTTTAGCCGAAAAATTGCGGTTTTTGAGCATTTTTAGTGCCCATGTAAAATGCAAAAATCGAAAAAATCGCAATTTTTCGGATAAATACCAAAGTCAGATTCTGGTTCTGACATCACTGCGAACAGATCTGCTATCCATGGCTCATGGAAGACATTCAGACATCGTTGCTTTCAAGAGGAAGCTCAGAGAGATCTACCGGTGGCCCGGCATGGCTACAGGGGCTGAGTGCTTCATCAAGAACTGTGGAAGTTGTCTCAATTCAGCCAAGGCAGCACCCAAGCTGCAGGGCCAGCATCTGTACACACCAATGGAGCAATGGGAGGAACTCTCTATCAACAGCACCATCACAGGGCCATTCGAGAATGCCCCTGCTCACTTGAAGAATATCATTGTGCTCACATTACCCCCCCCATCAGCTGAAATGCTAGCCCAAGCCTGCATGCCTCCTTATCGGTATGAAAATTGATGGAGTGGTACTATACTTGTTTGTATTACTATATGAGTACCATAAGGCACCGCTACCATATGGTATACATGTCGCTGGTTTTTCCGTGGGAGGACTTTGGTGTATGGTTTTAAAAAGACCAGGCCAGACACCCCATCGCTCCCCCTTCCAAAATGATTTTTTCCGACCGACCCCCCCTCCGATTTTCTGACAAGTAATTTTTGAGAAATTTTTATATACTTTTTAGAAAGTCAGACACCAAAATTGCTATAATCCCCTGTAAAACTGCACTTTTTAGCTGTATTTGAGCCCAAATTACTGTGTACATAGCGATTTCTTACGATTTTTAGCCGAAAAATTGCGATTTTTGAGTATTTTTAGTGCCCAACCACTTCCCCCATCGGCGGATGACCTGTTACATGTATGCGGAATAGCCCCTTACCCCCAGGCCGGCCCGGACCTGTTACATGTATAATGTGTACTATTGTACATGTAGCTTGAGTCATAGCCATGTAGGGAGTAAAACCCTGGACTGTGGGTTTCCCATTTACCATTTACTTGCCATCACTGGCAGTGGCGTATCCAGGATTTTGGAAAGGGGGGTGTAAAATTTTGAAAGGGCCTGGTTGGGCCGCTGCCCAACCAGGGTGAGAAAATTTAGCAAAATTAGCCTTCAAAAACGCGTTTAAAACGCATTCCGAGCTTAAAATTAACTGAAATTACAAGTTTTAGTAGCTTATAATGATGGCCTGGTTGGCCCGACCAGGGCGAGAAAATTTTGAAAATTTGGCCTTCAAAAACGCATTTAGAAGGCATTCTGAGCACAAAATAGACAGTTTTAGTACATAATTCATTAGTTTCTTATATTTTTGACAGACTTTTTCTTCCTACCTCCACCGCAAAGGGGGGTGTACACACCCTACACCCCCCTGGATACGCCTCTGATCACTGGCTTTCGGTGGCCTGGGTTGTGCTTGAGCTCCATGTCGACTACTTCCAGTCCGTTTTACGCACAAACAACCGCTCTCGCAGATGCAAGGTCCGCCGTGCGTTACACCTGGAATAGCGTAAATCATACATGTAACACGTCATCCGCCGATGGGGGAGGTGGTTGGGGGTCTGACGCCGGCCGGGCGTCTGAGCTCAAATTCTAGGGGAAGGGGTTGGATTTAGTGCTAAAAACGTTCAAAAATCGCAATTTTCGGTTAAACATCAACTTCACTAATTTGGGTTCAAATACAGCAAAAAAGTGTACCGGAGTTTTCCACTTAGTATCCCAGGCGATATAACGCGGAAAATCACGTTTCTCAGTGAAAACATTGCCGCCAGTTAATATCCCAGGGATATTAACTGGACAAAGCCATGGAATATTAACTGGAAACAGCATGGGATTTTAACCGGAACAATGTTTTATCATAGATACAGTATGCACGTGTGAAGAAAATTATTACAAATTTGTCATAAACATTGGCGCCAAGTAATATCCCATGGGATATAAAGCGGAAGAAAGGTCCATGTAATATCCCAGTGGGATATTAAGTGGGGTGGGATAGTAAGTGGAAATCTCCGGTAGTTCTTTTACAGGCGACTTTAGCAATTTTGTAAGAAATTGTAAGAAAATAGTAAAAATTTGCCAGTATATACTACCTCCCAGAAAAATCGGATGAGGGGGTCGGAAAATCATCTCGGGATTTCCCGATCGGGGGTCTTCTGGCCTAAGTCGGTGGGGGCAGACCCCCGGACCCCTGTTACGTACGTGCATGTATGGCGCGAACTACCCGTGGCCAAGACGTGCATTCTTGGTGTAACGGATCTGTGCGTTTCTTCTGCACTACCATTCATCTGTACACTGTACGGATTATATTATTGCAACAGACCAGTGGACCGGTTTCGGCCGGCAGTCACAAATAGATTAGAATTAGATCTTGTGTAGAGCGCACGTACTTCACGTGTTTTCCAGGCGTTTTCAAGTCTACCGACGACTCGTTAAACGTGCCCACCTATTTCTGTCTCTGTCATAATATTCGTAGCGGCTACATCATAGAGAATGTATCGATCGATCCTGAACAGCTGACGGAGCATTAGAGAGCTCGCAACTAGCCGTTGGTCAAATATTGCAGGCAACCGGTCGCCCCAGAGCTCTTTAGGCCTTGTCAAATAATTTGTGCCTACGAAGCACCCAAGCGTCCCCTGATTGTTCTTTGTTTCTACATTCAGAACGATGGCGGCGTTCAGAACTGGACACCTATCCCAGACCCGCAATTTAATGCAGAACTTTGCAACGCGATGGGTGAGCACGAGCGCGCTACAGGACCAGGATGCGCCCCGCTTTCACAATGCCATTTCTACTCCAATTTGTGGCAAAACTCCTAATTGGACGGCTCCTTATCAAGCCGTCAAGGATATCAAATCTGGTAGGAACGGTTCAGCATTCTTTATCCACGTTGCTTGGCAAATAAAAGGCAAGCCCCGTAGGTAACAGAAATGCATACATGTAACAGGGGGTCAGGGGGCTGCCCCCACCCAACATTAGGTCAGACCCCCCTCCGAGACGACTTTTCCGACCCCCTCCGATATTTCTGGGAAGTAATTTTTTTAGCAAATTTTTGCAATTTCAGACACAAAAATTGTCAAAATCGCCCGTAACACAGCACTTGTTAGCTGTATTTCAGCCTAAATTATCGATTTTTGACGATTTATAGCCGAAAAAAAATGCGATCTTTTCGATTTTTGAGCGTTTTTCAGTGCCCAACCCCCTACCAAAATTTGGGCTAAGACCCCTGTCCAACCTCCACCAGAAAACTAACCCCTTCCCTTCGGCGGATGACCTGTTTATATGTACATACGTATGCAGAAATGAAAAATTGACCAACAATTTCTCTCAGAGGAATCTCTAAGGGTCGGAAAAAAGAAGGCTTTTAATATCGTTTTTAAGGGTCTAGAATTTATGTGCAAGGCATAGCAGCCACTCCGACTCCACTGCTGAAAGGTCTGTGTCGACATGTGTTGGACTCTGACATTTCGGACATCACTTTGTACCATTTACATCTCGAGGGAGAGACCCCATGGACAGCGCCGGAGTTTGAGGGTATCAGCTGCATATTTTACTACCATACCTCACTAGCTATGTTGCAGGCAGAATTCGTTCAAATTCTCTCTTCACCGGCGCAAATTTGCGGCGAGCTGTGAACGAAGGACGAGCCGATGCCATGTCCGTGTTTCTGTCCGAAATTCCCTGGCTCTTTCGACGTAAACACATCCCACTCGATGTGGCTCTGATCACAGTGTCGACTCCGGATCGACGCGGCTACTGTTCGCTAGGCACCAGCGTTGACTGCACTGCCGCCGCCGTGAACAGTGCCAAACATGTGATAGGTAATCATGGTTGAAGCGCCAAATTCAAACATACAATGGTTATTGCTTCTACGTACTAGCTATTGCCAACCCAAACATGCCGCGTACATTGGGAGACGGAATTATTCACAGTTCTTACATAGACACCATGGTGTTCAGTGATGACCTACCCCACCAGAGACATGTAAAACCCGCCTCTCACATTGAACAACAAATCGGACAAGTGATTGCTGAACAATTAGTGGAAGATGGAGCTACCCTACAGATGGGCGAGTTAAAAAACGTTCGAGTACAAATAGAAAAACGTATAGTTTAGGAATTGGAGCCATCCCGGACGCGTGTTTGGCGGCACTGAAGGATCACAGAGATATGGGAGTTCACACTGAAATGTTCTCTGATGGAGTTCTCGATCTGGTCAATTGTTCTGCTATTACAAACGCCCGAAAAGTTATTCATCCGGGAAAGATAGTCACTGGTTTCGTATATGGCTCGACTAAATTGTACAGATTTATACACGACAATCCCATGATAAGTAAGCATTGCTGGGATTATGCAACCATGCGAAGAACGCTGCAAATGCGTGGCACTTGTAGTGATGGGCGATATTTCTTGGGTGAATGACACGTCTGTCATCCGACGAAACCCTAGAGCGACAGCCATAAATTCGGCAATTGAAGTGGACCTCACTGGACAAGTGGTGTCCGATTCGGTTGGACGGAAAGTTATCTCAGGTATAAAAATACTAGGTCTTCTTAGACTGTTAAAAATTCATTCAATGTGTTTTTGCGATTAATTCTGATGAACTTGACAGGTGCGTACATACGTACTGTACCAAGAAGCTGCAATGCAAGGTTGTTTTACATACACGCACGTAAGTCGGCGAGGCAAAACTGACTTTTAGGGGTCCCTAATGAGGGCGTATAACTCAGGATCTAAGCAGAGCACAGTAATGAAAATTTCAGCATTTTTTTTAAGAATTTGTTGATCTTTCATTTAAAAAAGGATTCACTCAAATCCGTTGAGATTTGCAGTTGCTACAGCGGTGGCAAAACTGACCTTTAGGGGTCCCTAGCAAATATTTCAATTTTATTTACCGTATTCAGTTGACTCCTAAGCCTAAGCCTGAGCCTAAGCCTAAGCCTAAGCAAGAAAGTGATTAATTAATATAGGTATAATAGAGGGACCCTTAAAAGTTAGTTAAGGCAAATCTCAACGGATTTGAATGAATCCTTAGATCAATAAATTAATAAAAGATTGCTGAAATTTTCATTAATGTGCTCTGCTTAGATTCTGAGATATACGCCCTCATTAGGGACCCCTAAAAGTCAGTTAAGCCAGTCGGCGAAATCTGAGTAAATAAGAGAAGCAAACAATTAAAAGGAAAGCTAATATCAGGCGCAAATTAGTTTAGGATTTCAGGGTTCGGTGGGCAGTTAGATTTCATTCGAGGTGCGTCTCTGTGTGACGACGGTCGAGGCAGGCCAATCATAGCTCTGCCGTCTACGGCAAAATCTGGAGCGTCAAAGATCGTGCCTTTCATAAAAGGAGTCAGTTCTATTTTTTGTTAGTAGTCAATCCTAATTTTAACCAAAACTAACCAACCCAACCCATAGTCCAATATTTTGAATTTTTCAGGCGGCAGGAGTAGTGACCACTCGTGCCAACGTACACTTTATCGTGACGGAGTACGGCATTGCTCAAGTGTTCGGCAAGAACATGCGTCAGCGTGCCTACGAACTGATCCGAATCGCTCATCCGGAACACCGGGAAAATCTGGAGAAAGCAGCCTACCAAAGACTGAAGTGCATGCCGTCACCAGACTAAACCTTTTTCACGCTCTGTACATGCCGACAGCTGTTGTGCACTGCCCGTCAAAACAACATAAATTTTCTTTTATTTCTGCGTTGCGTGCCAAAACCGGCTGGCGGCCGGGCCGGCGAGCGAGCGGTTTCAGGTGCAGGCGGACGGCGATCGATCGAAGACCTTTTGTGCGCTCTATCGACTATTGCTCTGGATTTTAGCTAACCGAACGAGCCGGGCCTGCTAGCTTTTTCGAGGGCCGTCAGTTTTACTACGGGCGCGCGCCTCTAGTAAAGCCCCAGCCTCGCTCGCACAGCCGCGAACTATGGCCGGTCGCCTCGTCTCCAAAGTCCGGTGTCTCTGCGCCCGACCTCAGCTGTTGGCGCCGTTGCAAACTCGAAACGCAGCCATCACTTGGCAATCGTCCCCGACCATTACGGTAGACGGAGACGAGTCCCGCTTCTATGATGCCATCTCCACCCCTCAGTTTGGCAAACAGCCTGAGTGGAAGGCCCCCGCCGACGCGGTCAAGTCTATAAAGTCAGGTCAGCTACTTTTTAACCAATACCCGCTTCCATTCAGGGACGGCAGGTGTGTTTTCTGTTTTTTTTTCGAAAAAGAAAACGGTTTTTCCTAGGGTCGGGAAAAGATAGAAATCGCTGATAAAAACTGAAGCGAAAAATATAGCTAATTTATGACATTTTTTCCGTTAAAAATGGAGTTTTGTGATGTATAATAGACCAGACTAACTCAAAACTATTAGAAAACGGTGTAGAATACCAAACTTGGCATGATAAAACAAAATGGCAAATTAATGTGAGAAAATTTGCATATAGCAGAGATTACCTGTTAGGCACGTTTCATACCTGTTTCGTGATTTATATCTGTGTAAACACGTGTATTTCTGGTCTGAAAAGACTCGGGAAGGCACTACAAAGGGTTAGCAATCATAAAACCAGGCTAGGATGCTCAGAACTTGAGCTGGAGTTTTTTCCCACGGTTTTGGAAGAAACCGAAAAAAAACTGAAAAAACAGGCCGAGGTTTTTTCGAAAAATATCCAACCCATCTTCAATTTATGTTTAAAAAACCACAGTGATCTTTTCAGTTTGTCTGTTTTACAGGAAAAAGCCGGCCAAATTAGCCAGTGCTACATTTTAGGAGACCACATATTCGTGCACGGAGTAGCAGCCACACCGACTCCATTGCTGAAAGGTCTGTGTCGACACGTTTTGGAGGAAGACCTAAAAGACATCACCTTGTACCATCTGCATTTAGAGGGAGAGGTGCCATGGATCGCCCCTGAATATGAAGGTATCGCTGTTCAGTTCATGAAAGGTATGGCGCAAGTTAGTGTATTAAGGACGCATCCGTTCTAATTCGCTCTTCACCGGTGCTAATCTGCGCAAAGCCGTTAACGACGGCAAGGCGGATAGCACTTGGATCTTTCTCTCGGAAATCCCGTGGCTGTTCCGTCGGAGGCATGTGCCACTCGATGTAGCTCTTATAACGGTCTCCACTCCTGACCGCAAGGGCTACTGCTCACTAGGAACCAGCGTGGACTGCAGTGTGGCGGCAGTACGCAGTGCTCAGCATGTCATCGGTAAGCAATTGTTTTGTTTCTACGTAAAACTGAAGAAAATTGTCTCACGCTTTCAGCCATTGCAAATCCGAACATGCCTCGAACCCTGGGCGATGGAATCATCCACAGTTCCTACATTGACACGATGGTGTTCAGCGACGAAATCCCGCACGAACGACACGTCAAGCCGGGAACTGGCATTGAGAACAAAATTGGAAAGTTGATCGCAGACACACTGGTAGACGATCAGGCCACGCTTCAGATGGGTAAACATCGCGTCGCGTCTTGGCCACGCACGGGTAGCTTACGCTATCCCGTGTGTCACGGCGGCCCCGGCATCCGTGAGAGCGGTTGTTTGTGGGTTCGAAACCGGTCGAAGCGACTGTAAGTACGACGTAAAGCCCAACCCAGAGACCGCCGAAAACCGATGTTGGCCAGTAGGTAAATGAGAACCGAACCGGCGCTGCCTAAGCACCTAATGGCAGCAAGGGGGAGGATTGTTTGTAGGCAGGGCTACCCCATTGAAGGGCTCTTAAAAGAGCCAGGGGCATACATGTAACAGGTCATCCGCCGATGGGGGGAGGGGGGGTTGGGGGGGTCTGGCGCCGGCCGGGGGGGGGGGTCTGAGCCAAAATTTTGGGGGAGGGGGTGGGCACTAAAAAACGCTCAAAAATCGAAAAAAATCGCAATTTTTTCGCTAAAAATTGCCAAAAATCGCTAATTTGGGCTGAAATACAACTAAAAAGTGCTGTTTTGCAGGCGATTTTGGCAATTTTTGTGTGTGAAAGTGTAAAAAATTGCAAAAATTTGCTCGAAAATTTACTTGCCAGAAAAATCGGAGGGGGGATCGGTGAAATCGTCTCGGGGGGGTCCCCATCCGGGGGGGTCTGGCCTAAGTCGGGTGGGGGCAGACCCCCCCAGACCCCCCCTGTTACATGTATGACCAGGGGTGTCTTGAGCTGTCCGAAAGGACAGTGGAACTCAAAAACAAACAAACATAACTTAATCCGTACATGTACGAAGATGGACACTTTCTTTGGCTTTAATTTGAAACGTAGGTGTCAAAAAATAGGGCATAGTCCCAGGCCCCTTATTACATGCACAGAATAAGTGTCCATCAATTTAGGCATCGGTGCAATTCCGGATGCATGTCTGGAAGCTTTAACAAATCACAAAGACTTGGGCATTCACACGGAAATGTTCTCGGACGGCGTGCTGGACCTAGTCAACTGTGGTGCGGTGACCAACGCTCGCAAGCTGATCCACCCCGGCAAGATCGTCAGTGGCTTTGTGTACGGATCGAGAAAGCTCTACGAGTTCATCCACGACAATCCCATGATCAGTGCGTCTCTGAGTTGTACATCAGCCCACAGACCGATTCTGTTGCAGTGATGGGAGACATATCGTGGGTGAACAACACAGCTGTCATTCGGCAGAACCCCAAAGTGACTGCAATAAATTCGGCCATAGAGGTCGATCTCACAGGCCAAGTTGTGGCAGATTCTGTCGGCAGACGCGTTATTTCAGGTGAGTCAAAAGCTTAGACTAACGTGAGATCATACATGCATGCAGTATGTAACAGGTCCTCCCCCACACCCGACATAGGCCAGATCCCCGAGACCACCCGATCGGGGACCCCCATCAGAGACGATTATTGCAAACCTCCTCCTTCAAAGTTATTTTTTCAGGAAATTTTTACAATTTTTTTAATTTCAGACACTAGAATTGCTAAAATCATTTGTAAAACAACACTTTTTTAGCTGTATTTGAGCCCAGATTAGCAATTTTTGACGACTTTTACGCCGAAATTGCAGGGTTTTTTGCGATTTTTGAGCGATTTTAGTACCCAACCCCTCCCTCCCCTAGAATTTGGGCTCAGACCCCCAAGCCCCTTCCCTCATGGATGAATGGACCTGTTATATGTGTGTTATACAGTATGCATGAGTGAGATAAAGTATGTACTATGACTATGACATGACTATGTTGTAGGATTCGGCGGTCAGGTGGATTTCATCCGAGGCGCATCATTGAGCAACGACAACCAGGGAAAACCGGTGATTGCACTGCCCTCGACCGCTAAAGGAAACCGCACCAAGATCGTGCCCTACATTCAGGGGGTGAGCGAGTCGCGTTCACTATAATATGATGAGCATTAGGGATGCAAATGGTATAAAAAATACCAAATACCAAATACCAAATAGTGAATGGTATTTTCTGAACCAAATAATACCAAATAAAACCAAATAATACCAAATAGGTTTCAAAATAAGTCCTAAGCAATCTGAACTAATGCAAAAGATTATCTCTCTGATTTCTTGACCCAAATCAAGCTTTACCACGTTCAGATAACCCCTGCACTACTAGAAAAGGAATTTTAACAAACTCTATGACGTGCTGAAGCTAATGTTCACATGTCTATCAGCTGGGGCTAGTCAAATAAGGGCTTTTCAGTTATACAGGAAGCATCTCCGATGTACACGGCCCAGGTTAAGAAGTTTGGACAAAAGTGGAACATTCAGTTCAAACAATCAATTTTAAGAATTTTGTGCTGAGGTCACAGCTATATAAAATGTTCTAATCCATTTTGTTACTGTTTTAAGCAATAAAATAGAGGAAAATAAGCTCAAATGTTGTAAAACTTAACACGATCGCAAAAAAGGCTGAATTAATAGCTGAAAGTCCAAGTAATTCTGTTATTTAAACTATTTGGTATTATTCGGTATTATTTGGTATACAAAAATACCAAATACCAAATAATACCATTTCTCAAAAAATACCAAATAATACCGAATAATACCAAATAATACCGGATACCATTTGCATCCCTAATGAGCATAACCCCGAGAATCTACATGTAACTTAAAGTTTATTCCCAGACACACACACACACGTGTACATAGCAATGGAAATAGGGATGCAAATGGTATCCGGTATTATTTGGTATTATTCGGTATTATTTGGTATTTTCTAGGTATTTGGTATTATTTGGTATTTGGTATTTTTTTATACCAAATAATACCAAATAGTTTAAATAACTAAACAGTTAGTTTTAAGCGATAAATTCTGCATATTTTGCGACTGTATACCATGTCAGAGCTCTTCTGTTCAGAGTTTTCTCCTTATTTCTAATTTACTAAAAGTTTAACAATGCAGATACGCAGAACAAGACGTCTCTTTACCGTTTCTGAGCAACAAAACAATAAAGAATTCTGACAAGTTTAGCTTATAACAAACAACCATTCATGGAAAATTCTCAAAAAGTGGGAGGGGCCCCCATGAAACGATGCAAGGCGATTTTGGGGGAAGGGGGTCCGAAAAATCGGGATTTTGGTACGACATCGTTTATGGACGGCCCCTTTATCGAGACCGAGCCTAGACCGCAAACGTCACAACGTGCTTGCCCATTTCCCGAGTAAGTGAAAAACCATCAAATTCTGCTCGTTTTCTTTCTCGGCATGACTAGATTTCTTTTAGATGCAACAAAAACTCTTCCACTGAGGCAAAACTTATATATTTTTGCATACAAAAACAAAAAGTATGACTTTGCGCTCATTCTAAACAGCTAGCGACTTGTTTATCAACTATTTGGAATTATTTGGTATTATTTGGTATTATTTGGTATAGAAAATACCATCTGCTATTTGGTATTTGGTATTTGGTATTTTTTATACCATTTGCATCCCTAAATGGAAATACAAAGTAACGATAAATGAGATATAAGTCAAGGAAAAGGCATTCAGTTAGCCATATTATAGCTGTTTTAAAACCCAAGCCTATCTATTAGTAAAACACGAAAGGTTTAAGCGACTGACTGGTTCTTTGAAGTGTAATAGCTGTTTAGGGTATCTTTCTGAGTTTGCCTATGTTCTCTACATGTACAGTTAAGGTGGTGCTAAAAGTGGCTTAAACAAACAAGCCAGGTATTTACAATTTGCAAGGGCAGTTGGAAAAGCAAACAGTAACTTCCCCTCTCGATTCGGACGGGGACATGTTTAGCCAATTAGCATATAAGTAGCGCGCCGTTGCTCTCTTCGGTCAGTGTCACTGAAGCGCCCCTCCTTGTTGTTGTAAGCCCCAGCCTTCCCTCTCAACCCATCTATGCTATAGGCCAGCACCGTCACGCTTCAGCCACTACCCCAGTGGACCACCACCAGCCACTGCCCCCATGCCCAAATGACTGGACGGACCCCACAAGGACCCCCAACGTAAGTAAGAGTAGTTTAGAGTCCCATAAAGGGTGGAACCCAACCGTCATCTGCTCAGTCAAGTAAGTCATTGGTTTCCCGCTATACCCTAACCCATCAATACGCTTGCCCGCACGCATTCCTATTGGCCCACCAATTATTTCTTTTAACCATATATTACATGGTAGCAGCGAAATCTCTGTCAAATTAGGGCCATCCATCGTGGTGGACAGAGCGAACCCATCCCCTCACCAATACTCAAATGCTCGAAACAAATATTCTCCAAAAATTCTTCAAACTTTTACTCAATCTAAACTGCCTAGCTCCTGTAATCCGGAATCTCAAAAATCTGAAAAACCCCAATCAATCACAGCGTCCAAAAGCTCAGAAAGAATTTCAAAACAAACAAGGTGTCGATCCCTTCCACCCAACTCGCCCAAGATACAATGTACTAGTTGTACAATAGAAAAACATAGTCTAAGAATTGGCAGATCAGTTTTCTTAATCGAACAAACAAAATTTTTTATTACTGAACTGAACCAATCTGTTTTTCAAAACTCTTTTTTTCAGTTGAGATTCGCTCACACTACACACAGTCAATCCATGTCTGCAAACTGTTAAAACTTTCCAGTCTCATTTTTCTAAATCAAGGTACAGCCACACCTGCAAACCTTAAAAAATTCTTTGCTACAGAGATTGCAGCAATTGCACATTTCGAAAATTTTAATCAAGCTAATACTTCAGTTACGTATATTTAGGGCTACATTTTTAACTCGCCTAATCAGAGCGAAGAGCAGTCACTTTCTCATGGTCTTTTTAACAAATACTGGCTTGAAACTTGTAATCTTACTGCCACCGCAGGCACTTTTACTAAAAGAAAACGCTGGGCACAGATGCGTCAGTCAAACATACCTCAGCATGGAAATACTTTCACTTAAAAAATATTATGGCTGCAGATTTGAAAGCTAAGCTAATCCCTAAGGCTCACCCTGATCCAAATGAAAACGTGTGCAATAATATGGCCTTAAACCACCTCAAAGCTGAAAGCCTCAAACTGTGGTAAAGTCGATTTTTTTATAAAACAGTCTCAAAGTCTACTCATATTCAAATGAATCAGCCAGGAGCCAGGAAGGTGGGTCAATGGGCTCTTTGCAATTTCTTGGCAAACGGGTTTTCAAAGACATAGAGCTACTGTAGGCCAATGTGAAATGCTGGAGGGCAAACCTCTCTTTTACCGGCTTTCAAATAAGATTACCGTCTCTAGCCTACCCAGTAACATTCGGCCACCCTCCAATAAATTACCACAAGCCAGTTCTGTCCACTTTTGGCACAACCATTGCTCATGCTTTCAACAATTATTTTCCTTATATACCTCCCAGCCTACCCAGAATATCAGCAACAGTCTGAATGAACAAGTTCCTATTGCAACTGGCTAGGGCATCCCATCAGCAAGCCAAATGCCTAGAATGCATAGCAGATATACGGTTTCCCCAACCTTACCCAACCACGCGCTAGTAACCCTCAGATAAGCACACTGCTCTCAAGTTAACGATCTGGTGCAAATTAGACTATTTTGACAAACGACTCCTTACTTTGTCAGTTCAATGTTGTATTAGTCCCTTTTTCTCTACACACCCACATACTGTATTGCTGCTCTTGCTGTGCTCAAAATGTTCCTGGGAGAGGTCTAATGCAGAAATCAATGATTAAATGCTCAAGTCGATAGACCCCCAAGATGAATTATTTATTATGTAGTCATTATTTTCTGGTTCTTCTGTTACTGCTCATGTTGGCACTACTGTTGCTACTGCCGCCAGAAACGTCCTTGTCCTGGGAGAGTTCTAAGAATCCTTGGTGAAATGCTCTTGTTGATAGACCCCCAGTTGAAATGATTGTTTTCTTATTCTATTTGTCATTCATGTTGCCCCTAAAGCCGCTGCCGCAAAATAGGGATGCCGCCACAACAGGGCGATGCCGTAGAAAACGATGCCGCTGGAAGCAATGCCAGCGATGCCGCCGCAAACAGGCGATGCCGCAGAAAACGATGCCGCCACAGACAGGCGATGCCGCCACAAACAGGCGATGCTGCAGAAAACGATGCCGCCACAATAAGGCGATGCCGCCGCAAACAGGCGATGCCGCCACAATAAGCCGATGCCGCCGCAAACAGGCGATGCTGCAGAAAACGATGCCGCCACAGACAGGCGCTGCCGCCACAAACAGGCGATGCTGCAGAAAGCAAGCAATGCCGCCGCGAAAAGGCGATGACACATATGACACATAATATGGAAATTGGTTTCTCGTCCCGGTACTGAAGGCCTCATTGCACACACGGTGCACAGACGTATGCATACGATTTTTTCAAATTGCTGTTATCATGCCTTTCTTTCAACCAAAACAGGTACAGATTAACCAAAACCACAGAAAATTTAGTCTGATCAACTAAATTTTCTGAAAGTTTAGCCTGATCAACTAAACTTTCGGCTGTCTTCGTTTCCAAGCCACTTGGTTAATTATTCGATTTTTGCCATGTTTTGTCTATTTTTCACCATTATGGCATGTCAATTTTTTTACTTATTCAGAAAATGCACCAGAAGTCGACAATAGTTTTAAACGGTCAAGATGTTGCCCTAGCATGTTATTGCCAATAGAAATTTAATCTGAAACGGAAGCGGCACTCACAAATTATTTAAATGGAATCTAAAAATGGCATTCGTGCAAGAATCAACAATAAAAGTGCGTTTTGCGTGACTGAAATTGAAGCGACACTCACTGACTTGCTTATAGCGACTTGAATGAAGTTTTACTTTTCAAAGCGGCAACCCCATATTTATTGAACACGTTGCCTGAGCACACTCTAAAATTGAAACTAAAAGCGGCACTCTCACTTGTTCCTAACTTGTTCTCACTTGTTCTCACTTGTTCCTTGGCTATGCACAGTTTCATTTATCCTACAGACAAAGAACACCTGCGTTAAGGCGCTAGCAAAATACTGTAGTTATGGGCTCCTACAGTTTGAAGGCCATGTACAAATATGGTGTGGAATTCAACGACCCTAAGCTGGTACCACGCATACAATTTCGTGAGAGCCAGCACACGAAACCAACAAGTGGTCTTAGGGGTTTCGCAAGTGGGCGTCCTACAAACAAACGCGCGCAGAAAACAGTAGGTAACAACGCCATTTCCTTGCACATCCCAATCCACCCAGTACTGCTTTCATAGCTAGTTGACCAAAGGGCACTGCTCTAGCTTGTGGGCTAAGGTCACAGATACTCCATTGGGCTGTGTTAGTATAATTCATTCCTACAAACTGTTGTAAAGATACTATTAACGGGTCTAGTGAAGCTACAAAGAAAAGTTGTGCTTTTTTGGAATTGCCACCTACTTTCTCATTTAGATCATTTAGCAGCCTCTTTCACACCGTTTAGTTTGTTCTTCATACTCCGTTGGCGTCAAGCCGTGCTTCTTGGTCAGTCAATTATTCCATTCCCTTCACACAGAAATTGCACACTACATGCACTATTTGATTCATTGCATGCTTTCCTAGCTTCGTAATCAGCATTGCCATCGTTGCTCCATGATTCTCTTACTTCTACTTAGTTTGCCGTCAGTCTCTAAAACTGATTAAAGATACAAGTTTAGTTGGTCACTCAACCTTATTGCATAGTTTACAATTCATTGCTCACTAATCATGCATCTTTTCGGAAATTTATCCCATTTCTTAGCTTAAAGAATAATTCTTTGAAATCATCTCTAAGCATTCTGTCACCTCATTGATTTTTCTTGAAACCATGTCTTCAACTTTTCTTCCTAATTTGGTGGCTCCTAAAATTCTCCGTTATTATCTGCGAACTTAAATCAATCAACATTTTAGCTACACTTTTCTGAACTTTCTTTTGACTCTGACTCTGACCACTAGTACCCGCTAATACTGTACGATTACAAACAAATGTCATTGTGCAACAGACACAGATACCTCAGTCCCCCAGTCAGACCAACCATAGGTAGTGAAACGGAGTTGAGAGTCTTTACTAGTAGTTTCAACTCAACTCCGTTTCAGTAGTTAGACAAGAGGACAATAAATAGCCTTCTAGGTGAAGAGAGGTGCACGCGCAGGCAAAACAAAATCAAGTTGACTTGCAGAGACTCTCAGTCTAATTGCCAGGAGTACTCAGAAAACTTCAAATTGAAACTGAGCTACTGAATTCTAGAGAATTTGAGCACACTAACTTTTGTTAAAATCAAAATTTTGACTGTGCACTTACTGTACTCATGAAAAAAGCATAATACTCAAAATTGGCAAATGTCACTCAAAATAAATTTTGTCGATGAAGTTCAACTGTTCTTCTTTGCCCACAGAAAACTGAATTTTTTTAAGAAAGGAACGTAAAGCAGGCTTATAGCTGAATGAAACCAATTAGTAGTAAAGTTCCAGTATTTTGAAGCTGAAATGCATCAGTCTTAACTTTTTCTTTCACAGGTCTACAACCTACTACCTCAAAGGTTTGGTCACTAATGCTTCGTCACATGCACTACTTAAATCAAGCTATCGATAATGATATCGATAGATCACACACATTGTATAAAGATACGCAATTCAGTGTGGTACACTACATTACTCTACACCCAGCTCACCCACATATACACAATAAAACCTTTTTTCACTTCAGAACACTTCACTTCACTGGTGGAAACTTTAGATAATTTAACTGCAATTATAAACCTGCATGATTCTACACGCAAACTAGTCGCGTCTCACCAATGGTATTATCTTTCAGATTGCCTCAGAACCCTATTGTAACTCCAGCATGGCATTTTCAAATTAAGCCTGAATTGAATAGCAAACAAGTAACATAACATGATTATGACATAATTTTTCTTTCCAACCAACCTAATTTTCAGTGCGAAGTGAAAGCAGCATGCTGTCTATGCTTTCTAGATTTCAAATGTTAGAATTTTCATCTCATGCTAACTTTGGTTATGTACTTTTCAGTCTTAACTGATTCACGGATCTTTCACCTAGTCCCACAAACTGTAGCTGCTCGCTCGATTAAAATGACGGTGCTAATTCGCAAGAAACCAAAGCTGAAACAACCTAAGCTTCCTGTAATTCCTGTAATTTGAAACCTAAGCTTGAACATAAGTTATCTGCTGCGCACCAAAACGTTAAAATTACGGCTAAATTATTACGTAGACAAGAAAACAGTATGCATTCTGAATTCATTTGGTGCTACCCAGAACCAGTTTCTTCGTTTTTTTCTATTCTGGGCATTATACATGCCGAGCCATGCATATTTGTAACTCAAATACTGTCTGCTAATCACTCTAGCACACCTTAAGTTTCCTTCCTACTTTTGTATCAGATTCATAAATGTACTTTATTCGCAGTTATTACAGATTTCAGCAGGTACAGTATATATTTAGCGCCAATTTTCTCAAACCAAAAGATATTTTCATCTGTAATCAAGATAATCAAGACCTTTTTATATTAATCTAGGCCTTACATTTGAAATTTGACTTCCAAAAAGAAAAAAATTTTCAAGTGTATCGAAGCACATCCTTCTTGAGAAATTTCTTCATTAACTTTCTGGTTCCCGTACTTTTACAAACTTCTCTTCAAATCAAGTTCGAATTGTTGCTAAAATTGCATCAAATGCCTGCTATCTGAACTTCTTCCTTACTTGCATCAAGACACCGCTTGCAGTAACTGACTGATTGCTTGATCGTTTGATTGACCAGATCGCCAACTTTCGTTGACATTTACTCGAAAATTGTTTTCTTTCCTTTATGATGAAAAAGCTAAAAAAATAAACAAGCGCGATCTGTGTTTTCTGTATATTTGCACTTTTACTTTTACAAAATCTGCTAAAAGCAATCGTATTTAACTGGCTAGAGCCGTACTTCCTGTGAAAAAATCTCTATAACAATTTTCAGCAAAATCCTCCTTCAATTTGACCGTGTCTCCGAACCTGAATTTAGGATTCACCTTTGACTGATCTCAAACGATCCAATGAATCCACAAGCAAACTCCAAAATCCCGGTTACCAATACTGTACAACTGAGTACAAATGTCAGTAAGTAAAATATGCTTCTTTTAAAACCGATATTTTGCAAACAACTTCGCAGACAGTGTGATGGCAGCTAGGGAAATGATTCTCTACACACTGGTCAGATGGTTAGAACCTCAAAGAATCTAAGGTAATCTGTTAGAATACTGATTAGTTTACACTCTATCTTTCAAAATAAGTTTTACTTCAGCAACAAAAAAAGCTTACTTTGGCAACCTTATCTTTGTTTAGGGTATCTTTTTAATTTGTAGGACCCATCGCAAGCCGAGGTCGGCTTGTTTTAATGGGAAGAAAGATGTAATAGCTGTTTAGGGTATCTTTCTGAGTTTGCCTATGTTCTCTACATGTACAGTTAAGGTGGTGCTAAAAGTGGCTTAAACAAACAAGCCAGGTATTTACAATTTGCAAGGGCAGTTGGAAAAGCAAACAGTAACTTCCCCTCTCGATTCGGACGGGACATGTTTAGCCAATTAGCATATAAGTAGCGCGCCGTTGCTCTCTTCGGTCAGTGTCACTGAAGCGCCCCTCCTTGTTGTTGTAAGCCCCAGCCTTCCCTCTCAACCCATCTATGCTATAGGCCAGCACCGTCACGCTTCAGCCACTACCCCAGTGGACCACCACCAGCCACTGCCCCCATGCCCAAATGACTGGACGGACCCCACAAGGACCCCCAACGTAAGTAAGAGTAGTTTAGAGTCCCATAAAGGGTGGAACCCAACCGTCATCTGCTCAGTCAAGTAAGTCATTGGTTTCCCGCTATACCCTAACCCATCAATACGCTCGCCCGCACGCATTCCTATTGGCCCACCAATTATTTCTTTTAACCATATATTACAGAAGATTTTAACAGATCGGGAATATACAACATTATCAGCTAAACTGTTCCATATCGGGACAACTCTGCAAGCAAAGGAAAAACGTCTCATGTTAGATTGTGCTCGTTGAACAGCTAGTTGTAGTAGTGGCTACGAGTTGAGTTTGGGGTGCTATAGAGAAAAACTCTTATCAAGGTCCTTTAGAATAAGATTGGCCATAACGGAGCTCTTTCAGTAATGAAATTACAGTAGGCTGTAAATTTTAGGTCGGTAGTAATCAAAACGCCCAGATCCCGAACACATTCAGAGAAGTAGGGATGATTGTGCTGTGCCCTCAACTATGTATTCGAACATTGAGTTAGTTGAGGATACAGATGGATGTAGGACTGAATATTTATGCAATGCGATGTATTCAGTTGCATAACCTTAGCCCAATTGAACACTGCGTTTAAATCATCGGAAAGCCTATCCCCATCCGATCGGGACCTCCCAGAGACAATTTTACCACCTAGACCTCCCTTGCGATTTTTTGGCAAGTCAGTTTTTGAGCAAATTTTTGCGATTTTTTAAAATTTGAGACACAAATTGCTAAAATCGCCTGTAAAACAGCATCTTTTAGCCATATTTGAGTCCAAATTAGCGATATTTAACGATTTTAGCCCAAAATTGTGATTTATTGCTATTTTTGAGCGCTTTTAGTACCCAACCGCTCCCCTAGAATTTCAGCCAGGACTCCTGACCGGCGCCAAACCCCTCCCCATGGGCGTAAGACCTGTTGCATTACATGTATGTCAAGAACGGCCTGGCCTCCGTCAAATGAGCCGGAGTGTGCTGCAACATACTGTACGTAGGTAGTTGTGAATGGCACTGTCTGTGGCTGAGTTGAGTGAGGTGCTAAAGCGAGGCTGTTATTCAGGCGGCAGGCGTGGTGACGACGCGTGCGCACGTGCACTACATAGCTACTGAGTACGGCGTGGCGCAGGTGTTCGGCAAGAACATGAGACAGCGAGCGCATGCACTGATCCAGATCGCTCATCCGGACCACCGGGAACCGCTGGAAAAAGCTGCTTTCGAACGTCTCAAGTGCATGCCCTCTCCCGACTGACACTCTCCTTCGTCTTTCCGACCGCTTCTGCCATCAGCTTTTTTCAAACAGCTTTCTGTTTTACTACACTGATCTGTTAAATTGCCATGCTTAGGAGGAAAATAGCCACTGTCCGTTCTACTTCTATTTTCCCGCTACGTACTAGACTTGCACACTACTCAGACGACGGTCTAGTGGTGTAGGCCTGGACTTTTATGGTTATTTTCCTGCAAAAACTGTGTAGTGCAGGTACCAATTGCAATTTTGTGTAGAGCTTCTGTGTATGTACAGTCTCATGTACAGGAATACGTCCGTGAATCTGTAAAATGTAAAGGCTGTTAGAAACAGTGGTTACTAGTTTCATGTTCTTTGTTCGTTCATTCAGTTGTGCAAACGTCCAGTATTTTTTCTGTCCGTTTTAGATGCAACTTTTTATGCTTGCTTAGAACAGTAGACAGATGATATAAATTTGGTATTTTAGTAGCGGGTCAGAACAAATTCGATGGATCACCCGGTGAATAAATCATTTTCTGCGAACGATCTCTAAATCTTTACTGTGCAAATAAAAAATCATAGATCTGCACCATGGTCGAAACGTACCTTAGTAGTGACTGTGTTTACGTGTACTGACAAGTACTAATATCTTCAGCAAATTTTTGCGATTTTTTTGGAATTTCAGACACTAAAATTCCTAACATCGCGCGTAAAACAGCACTTTTTAGCTGTATTTGAACCCAAATTAGCGATTTTAGGCCGAAAAAATTGCGATTTGTGAGCGTTTTTTAGCACCCAGACCCAACCCCCTTCTCCTATAATTTCGGCCCAGACCAGACCCCCAACCCTGCCAATCGGCGGGTAACCTGTTTTGACATGTATGATGTACATAGGTGAAAAAGCTTTATGCAAAAAACAAAATTCTAATGAAATCTAAATCTTGTCAATTACCATTGAGGCTACTAAAGCACACTGCACTTAGACTAGAGTTCTGTGTGAGTTGGTGTGGAAGAATCAGATGTTTCCGATTTCTTCTTCCAGACGAAATCCATACGTTCAATGTCGGGAATGAGCTTGTTCCAAAACGCATCCATGTACAACCGATAGCTGTCACTCATTTGCGGTTGTAAATTGATCCTCAGATACTGACGAGGTTTTTTGTCTGTCCTCCGCTCCCATACAACTCCTTGCAATGGTTCTGGAGTGGGATCGCTAAAACAGTTCACACTACAACATAAAACATTGCGCACGTACAATGTATCTATCTGCAGATAAAACTTGATGGCAAAAATTTTGCGCACTTGCCTGCCTACGTTGATACAGGTCATGTTATGGTTCTACGTATATTACATTGTAAGCGTTAGATTAACTGCTGTACCTGTATTTTGCAAAATTGGTCCATAAAGTGGTCATAATGTCCATCATCTTGTAGTCATCTTCGGTAAATTCAAAAGGCATGTTGAATACTTTAAAACCGAAAAGGTACGTCAGCTCGCAACCGTGAAACGCTCCTAAATCACAAAATAGGAGTTTGATATTTTGACGGAAAAGAGAAAAATTGTATACTACCGTACCGCGGAAAGTAATGAAATCTGGGAAGGAGCGGTCGTGAAAGTACTCGAAGTTGTAGAACCAGACCGGCCAATCAGCATCGACTTTCAGGTTACTCTCTCGCGCTATTCCCGCAGCGAATAAAAGATCGCCCATGATCTTAAAAATATATTTGGTTAACATTGAAAACACTGCAAACGGAATCAACCTCGGTGTATTGTCTGAACAGGAATAACGAATCGTTGGTATTTCCGAAGCTACTGACGAACTGGTGCAGCACGAGTTGTTTGACTAAGTCTGGATTTCGAAATTTCTTCGATTTCACTAATGCTTCCATCTTTTCCGATAACTGATCATAGCTGAACGAAGTGTATTCCTTGATAGTCGTAGGGAGTTGGAATGGAAACATCGGTAACGCTGAAACACTAGTACAGCGCTGTTAAGAAAAACCACCTAGCCGCGCGCTGCCGTTCATTTGTGGCGCAATTATAATTATTCAACGTTTCATTCTATTCAGGCAAAACATTCTGGCCCAGCCTTCTTACGTTACAGGATTCGTATTGGATTCAAAGAAAGATAACATTACTGAACGTTCCGCCCTCAAGATCCATTAAGCCAACCAGAGTAGGTTTTTTGGGAGCTTTTTTAATCAACACTTCCAAATCTTCCGGAAAGAAGTCGCCATCTTTAACAGGCCCAACTCTGAAGAGAGCAGTCGTAAAATCTGTCTGAATGGCCAACTCCTGCAATACCACTCGGCAGTAAGAGTAAAGACGTAAGGAAGTTGAAAGAAAAGTGAGAGCAAATAATATACATTGCTTACCGAATTCACATTCTCGATTTCTTGCGCCGGCAGTTTTTGCAGACATTCGACAATCTCGCTCGACGTTCCGGTACAGCCCAACCGACTGGCGACAAACTGACAGTAAGACACTACGTCCTCCACTTCTCTCACGGCCCAGTCGTTTAACACCGAGCCGCTCATGGGTAGGGAGTTTTGAAAAAGACCTAAACACCAGCTCAACTACAAGAAGCGTGTGAGAAATTCTGTCCCAATTTTCTTGCCACTGTTTAGATTGTTTGAGAAGGCGATTACACTGATATATTACCAGCAAAAATGTGTATAATCAAGCACAAGAAAGCTCATAACGTTCTTCCAGGGGGGGGGGGTCCGACCGGAACAAATCTCAAAATATGATGGGCGCCATCAAGCTCAGCGCACGTACCGACGGTGTGCCTTAACCGATCCGGTCGTGTTACCCACCGTTCGATAGGTCTTTGCGTTGGCTTTCAAATGAGCTAAGCAGCGCCGTCATGCAACCATGTTTGCGCGCGAAATTCAAATTTTAGTGACTCGGCTCTATTATTTGATTTTCTACCTAAACGGGAAACGTTGCCATTTTTGCAATTTTGATCATAGGTCAATGCGCCAACCGTCAAACGACGCAGCGTGACGAGATCTACAGTTTCCATGCATCGCCATCGTTCTACGCCTTCTGGCGCCAACACTAGATGTCTGAGAGTGAAGCAGTCGAATTTGGCCGTTTTTGCCAAATATTCCTGAGTAGTTTTCAGGCCATAGTTCACTTCGCGGTTGACAGATTTAGCTGGTTCATGCACGCAAACACTCCTAATTGAACGCAGAATGCTAATAACACAACATGGGCGCTCGGCAATCCAAGCAATCCACTGTAGGACCTCCAGTATCAGCATTACCCAACTATCGGGAAAAAAGTATGTCAGAAAGAAGATCGATTTTCTCGCTAACGAAAAACAAATTTGCATATCTGCTGAATACGATTTTTAGAGCACATCAAGACCTTTCATTTGGTGCATTACATGCCCTTGCCTAAATTCAAATTTTCGTGACTCGGCTCTATTACAGGGTGTGCCAAAAAAAACAACCCAGCAGATTTTTTGCCGTAGCAACAGCAAATCGCAACCGATTTGAATGAATCTTTTTTTAAATAAAAGATAAATAAATTCTTGAAAGACCGATGAACCGCTTATTAAGATAGCCTGCTTAGTTCCTGAGATATTTGCCCTCAAAGTCAAAACAGAGATTTTGGCAGTGAACAAGAGTGATAAACACAACCCAGCAGATTTTTTACTTTTGCAACCATGAATCTTAACCGATTTGAATGAATCCTTTTTTGAATGAAAGATTGATAAATTCTTCAAAGACTGGTGCAATTTTTATTGAGACTCACTGCTTAGTTCTTGAGATATTTGCCCTCAAAGTCGAAACAGATTTTGGCAAAGAACAAGAGCGATTCCGTAGCACTTCATAATAAAGCAGATTCCTACTGCTGGGGGCTAATGACACTTTACTGTTGAAGTGAACCGAGTTTCTGTGTCACCAGTAAAGCCTCCAATAGCCCTCAACAGTAGCAGGAATCCGTGTTATTACGAAGTGCAGCGGAAAAAGAAAAATTCCCTCTTGTTCACTGCCAAAATCACAGTTTTGAATTTGAGAGTGAATATCTCAGGAACTAAGCATAGTATATTAATAAACGTTGCATCAGTCTTTCAAGAATTTATTTATCTTTCATTTAAAAACGGATTCATTCAAATCGGTTGAGATTTGCGGTTGCTACAGCGAAAAATCTGCTGGGTTGTTTTTTTTTGGCACACCCTGTATTTGATTTTCTACCTAAACGGGAAACGTTGCCATTTTTCCATTTTTGATCGTAGGTCAATGCGCCAACCATCAAACGACGCACCGTGACGAAATCTACAGTTTCCATGCATCGCCATCGTTCTACGCCTTCCGGCGCCAACACTAGATGTCTGAGAGTGCAGCGGTCGAATTTGGCCGTTTTTGCCACTGATTCCTGAGTATTTTTCAGGCCATAGTTCACTTCTCTGTTGACAGATTTAGCTGGTTCATGCACGCAAACACTCCTAAATGAACGCAGAATGCTAATAACACAAGCTGGGCGCTCGGCAATGCAAGCAATCCACTGTAGGACCTCCAGTATCAGCATTACCCAACTATCGGGAAAAAAGTATGTCAGAAAGAAGATCGATTTTCTTGCTATCGAAAAACAAATTTGCATATCTGCTGAATACGATTTTTAGAGCACATCAAGACCTTTCATTCGGTGCATTACATGCCCTTGTAGCATATCGGCAATATGGTGTTCATTTTCGATTTTTCTTTTTTGTACGATTTGAGAGCTGGATTTTTCACAGTTTTTGGTCTGTTTCTTGCGCAAAAATGATCGCATTGAATCCGTTCTGCTGTCAAATGAATCGCCACAGTCCGCTGCGTCTTTTGATGGATAGCTTTTTTGGATTAGCCCACGCATTTTATAGTTATAGTGCAAAATCGTCTGAAATTCATGACAAATCTGCCTTTTAAATCAAGTAAGTGCATCCAACTATACTTATGGTAATATATGAGCCGCGTCAGTGGCTCAGTGGGTAGCTCGCTGCCTCTGAGTCACGGCGGCCGCTGCATCCCTAGTGGTTGTAGTGGTTCATCCTCTCGGCGTGGCAAGAGTTGGTCGTCGGCACAACGCTCCACCCAGGCCACCGAAAACTGGTTACAGTGAGTAGGTAAAATGGGAACCAACTGGATCTGCCGTTGCACCGAAAGCCGCTCCTAAAAGCATGCCGCGTTGGAGGGAAGATCAACGACGTCAGGAGCCGTCTGAGCAACCAGCAATAAGGCCAATACCGGTTTAGTGTCTGTCCGCCGGGCGGCCGCAGGGAGCTGTCAGCACCATGACGTCACCACGCCAGGCACTCTCTTAGTACCTGGCGCCCAACAGCATGGCTTGAGTGGCTTGGCAGTGAAAGAAGGGCAAACGTCCGAGATGACGATATAAGGGGTAACGAAATGGACCGTGCAGGTCTGATCTTAGGGCCGTACATTGTACGACCCCCCCGCCAGATCGGATCGGATCGGATGGTAGTATATGATACTATAACTATAAAATGCGTGAACCAATCTAAATAAGCTATCCATCAAAAGAGGCAGCGGACCGTGACGATTCATTTGATAGCAGAACGGACTCGATGCGATCATGTTTGCTCAAGAAACAGATCAAAAACCGTCAAAAATCCAGCTTTTATATAGTACAAAAAAGAAAAATCGAAAATGAACACCATATTGCCGATATGCTACAAGGGCATGTAATGCACCAAATGAAAGGTCTTGATGTGCTCTAAAAGTCGTATTCAGCAGATATGCAAATTTGTTTTTCCTTAGCGAGAAAATCGATCTTCTTTTGGACATACTTTTTCCCAATAGTCGGGTAATGCTGATACTGGAGGTCCTACAGTGGATTGCTTGGATTGCCGAGCGCCCCGGTTGTGTTATTAGCATTCTGCGTTCAATTAGGAGTGTTTTCGTGCATGAACCAGCTAAATCTGTCAACCGCGAAGTGAACTATGGCCTGAAAACTACTCAGGAATAAGTGGCAAAAACGGCCAAATTCGACTGCTTCACTCTCAGACATCTAGTGTTGGCGCCGGAAGGCGTAGAACGATGGCGATGCATGGAAACTGTAGATTTCGTCACGGTGCGTCATTTGATGGTTGGCGCATTGACCTACGATCAAAAATGGAAAAATGGCAACGTTTCCCGTTTAGGTAGAAAATCAAATAATAGAGCCGAGTCACTAAAATTTGAATTTCGCGCGCAAACATGGTTGCATGACGGCGCTGCGGCTCTTTCCGGGAATCTGCACACTTTGCCCGATATAGAGGCGTAATCAAAAAATGGGGGAAACCGTCCACCTATTGATTGGCATTCCAAATCGTAGCCACATTAACTATTTTACAATAGAGGCGTATTCCCTCACTATTTTACTGTAGAGGCGTAAACGACCTATTTTACTTTAGAGGCGTAAAGTAACGCGCCCGCGGGTTACTTTTTACGCTGTGGCGTAGCGGTTTTGCGGGAATCGATGCATCTAATCGACGCTCCGGTCAAACTATTTTACAATAGAGGCGTAATCGACCTCTATTGTACAATAGAGGCATAATCGTCCTCTATTGTACAATAGAGAGCGTAATCGTCCTCTATTGTACAATAGAGGCGTAATCGATTACAGTAGGACATTTTACTATTGTACAATAGAGGCGTAATCGTCCCCTATTGTACAATAGAGGCGTAATCGTCCTCTATTGTACAATAGAGGCGTAATCGTCCCCTATTGTACAATAGAGGCGTAATCGTCCTCTATTGTACAATAGGGGCGTAATCGATTACAGTAGGACATTTTACTATTGGACAATAGAGGCGTAACCGACCTCTATTGTACATACAATCGAGGCGTAAACGATTACCGCAGGACAATGTACTATTGTACAATAGAGGCGTAATCGTCCTCTATTGTACAATAGAGGCGTAATCGTCCTCTATTGTACAATAGAGCGTAATCGTCCCCTATTGTACAATGGAGGCGTAATCGTCCTCTATTGTACAATAGGGCGTAATCGATTACAGTAGGACATTTTACTATTGTACAATAGAGGCGTAATCGACCTCTATTGTACAATAGAGCGTAATCGATTACTACTGCTTAAAAGCCGTAGTTTTCAGTTTGCTTCCAAACTGTACATTAAACACATGCATTTATTGTTTCCGAAGGTTTGGCTGCATACCGTCGCATTAACAACACTTTAATTTCAACTGTCTGATGCACTATGGTACAGTAATCTTTAAGATACGGGAGGCGAATGGCAGGGCGCCTTTATGGTGACCTGCAAGTCGGACGGTCCACCTCCTCGTGGGGCCTCCTGGGAACTGGGTGCTTTTATTGAGCGCCAGTACCTAACGGACCGACGGATCCGATCCGGTTATTGTTTCCGATGGTTGGCGCTGCATACGGGCATTAAGCACACTTTTCAACACAATTTCAACTGTCTGTCTGATGCACTGTGGTGTAATCTTTGAGATACAGAGTAGTAGTGGCTGTAGGATTTTCGGTCCACCAAGCGGCGCGGGTCCAACAGTCCAAAAAACCCCCATTTTTGATACTTTTCGCATTGGCTCCCATTAAATTAAAGTTCGACCGATAAAAAATGTTTCGTGCCACCAGAATTTATCGAAATTTCGTGCCACCAATCGAAAAAATGTTCGACCAAAACATAAAAATAAACAAGAATATTTAATAGTCACCGATTGTTGGGGTGAAAGAATAGAATCGGTCCGCCACCGGTCAAACAGTCCAACCCCCCCCATTTTTTATACTTTTCGCATTGGCTCCCATTAAATTAAAAGTTCGACCGATTTATTAAATTGAACAGTAGCAAACAAACGCGCGGTGGTAGCCATCATGAGAGAAGGTGGATGCCGATAACCGGTTAAGGCGGCGCAAACTCTCTCTTCGGCAGCTCAGCCCTCCTAATAATAGTATGACGTCCACCGGTCCATTAAGTTGTATTAGCTCCCATTAAACTAAAGTTCAGTCGTGTTATTAAATTGAACAGTAGCAAACAAACGCGCGGCGATAGCCATCATGAGAGAACGATGGGTGGATGGGATGCCGATAACCGGTTAGGCGGCGCCAAACTCTCTCTCCCTGTCTCAATGCTTCCAGCAGAATGAACGCTCCCATTAAACTAAAGTTAGACCGATTTATTAAATTGACCAGTAGCAAACAGAGGCGCATATCAGAACAAGTTTCAACGCATTGGGTTGACCATCACACTCATCACTTTCATCATCTTCGATCAGATGCATATTTTCGCTTACAAATTGTTTCAACAAGTATTTGCGTTATCCCAAGCCTTCTCTAGAGCTTCTGCTTCTGGCAGACCGCGCTTTTCATATTGATGAGCATAGTTAGCGATCTCTCTGAAGGTCTCATCGCGATTTTCGAGATAATCGACATAATCAATAAAGTGCTCGATCTGTTTGAAGAGCTCATGCAACAGCTGGCTAAGCAATGGCTCAACCAAAAGCTGTTCAGGATCATAGTTGTCCGGCAAATTCATGTCGCTGATTGCAGCATCAAACAGCTTACTCCTATAAAATTCTTTGTCTTCTTCTACCCCTTCTTCTAGTTAATCATCTGTTTCATTCTACTCTTCTTAACTCTCAACTGTTTCATCGTATGATTCTTCGCTCTTCTGATCATAATCATACTCACTCTCATCATCATCATACTTACTCTCATAATCATCATAATTCATTTTATGAAAGCTATGATTCATGTCTACGTCTGTTGAGCTGGATGAGAACTTTTTATTGCAGAACTGGCAAACTTCTCATCCATCTCTTACTCACCACCACCAGCCGGGCATGCAGACCTATGACTGAATAATATGGTATGAGTCACATTGATTATATGAATGATCGATTCTGGATCGATTCCGATCGATCATTAGCAACATGTTTGGACGTGTTTGTGACTCATTATGAGTGAAATGTTGTGCAATCGTTGAGGTGACATCGTTGATGGTTGCGAAATTTCCCGGTACTGCAGCAGACCGTCATGACATCATGCGTCTCAGAGTGTCCCCTTGTATACTACTACTATGGTATGAGTCACATGATTACGCTGAATGATCGATTCTGAATCGATTTGGATCGCTCTCAGAGCAATCATGAGCGATCAAATCGATCCAAAATCGATCATTCCGTAATCATGTGACTCATACCATAGTCGACGGAGCAAGGGGTAGTATACAGGGGGACGCGATCGACGACGATGTAGCATCTTGTACTTCGCAATCATAATGACGGTCACCTCAACGATTGCACAACATTTCATCATAATGAGTCCAACGCATCCAAACCTGTTGCTGCGATGATCGATCGAGTCCAGACTCGATCATTCATATAATCATGTGACTCATACCATATTATTCGGTATGAATGCCTTCTAGTGTGTGAGAGTGTGAGATGGATGAGAGAGTGTGCCGATTCTGCAGTAAAAGTTCTATCAGCTCAAGTGACGTTGAACGTATTCATGTTCATAAAAGATTTAGATATAGTGAGTAGTGATGATGATGAGTGGTATGATTATGATCAGCAGAGCCTGAAGAATCATACGATGAAGCAATTGAGATTGAAGAGAATAATGAACAGATTATGACCAGAAGAAGGAGACGAAGACAACGATTTTATCGGGAGCCCAAGCTGTTTGATACTGAATCAGCGACATCCACCTGGGACCAACTATGATCCTGAACAGCTTTGGTTGAGCCGTTGCTTCTAGCCGTGCTGAGCTCTTCAAACAATCGAGCACCCATATGTCGATTATCTCGAAGATCCGATGAGACCTTCGAGAGAATCGCTAACCTCTGCTCATCAATATGAAAAGCGCGGTCCAAACGCGAGGCTGAGAAGCGGAATGAACGCGAACACTTGTTAAACAATTTGTAAGCGAAAATAGCATCTGATCGAAGATGATGAAAGTGCGATGAGTGTGATGGTCAACCAATGCGTTGAACTTGTTCTGTATGCGCCTCTGTGCTACTGTTCAATTTAATAAATCGGTCAACTCTAGTTTAATGGGAGCGTTCATACTGCTGAAAGCATTAGAGACAGGGAGGAGAGAGTTTGCGCCGCCTAACCGGTTATCGCATCCCATCACTCATCGTTCCTCTCATGATGGCTATGCCGCGCGTTGTTTGCTACTGTTCAATTTAATAAATCGGTCAAACTTGAGTTTAATGGGGGACGACAACAATGACCGGTGGACGTCATACTTTATTAGGAGGGCTAGCTGCTGAAGAGAGAGTTTGCGCCGCCTACCAGTTGTCGGCATCCACCTTCTCTCATGATGGCTACCCCGCGCGTTTGTTTGCTACTGTTCAATTTAATAAATCGGTCGAACTTTAATTGTAATGGAGTCAATGCGAAAAGTATAAAAAATGGGGGGTTTGGACTTGTTTGACCGGGGTGGCGGACCGATTCTATTCTTCACCTCAACAATCGGTGACTATTAAATATTGTTGTTTTTTTTTATGTTTTGGTCGAACATTTTTTCGATTGTGACAACTGAAAAATTTCGATAAATTCTTGGTGGCATTTTTGGAACTAATTTAATGGGAGCCAATGCGAAAATATCAAAAATGGGGGTTTTGTTGAGACTGTTGGACCAACCTGGTGAACCAAAATCCCGTCTACTACTACAGTCTGTAAGTCGATATAGGCTATTATTTATGGCCGCACTCACAGCGTTTGATATCGTGGAATCGCAGTCAGATGGATTTGTCTCTCATGATTTAGCTTCTCGGCATTCTGCAATCAGCCTACGTGTTTGCGTACAGTAACTTTCTACATACACTGTACAAAAAAAGTACCGAAATATCTACAACGGACCTGGCCGAATTTAGTGGACCAGACCTGACCAGAACGAAAATGGCGGCGAGCGCATCCCTATTTGGTATTCTATCTTGGTATCTCTGTGCTTCTGGATGAATTAATCCTGAATAAACAAGACAAGACTAATCCCTCCCTAGACTAACAAGTGAAACTGCGATTTGAACAGCAAGCCGCAACTTGTACTTCCAGTACTTCGCAGTTCTGGTTCCCTGCTTAGACATTGCTTACAGTATACATACAAACTGTTTGAAACACTTGGCGGGAAAGTCGACATTTCTGTCACGGCGCGCTCTTCTGATAGGGATCCTGAACTGAAAGCTCCCCCGTGGTAAACATTGCTCCCAGTTCTGCAACGAGATCACAGATGCTATCCTTGACATCGTCATTGACGGCATTAAAAACGATTTAAGTGCGCAAAAGATCTGCGTTACCATCTACTTTTGCCGTCCTGCAACAACAACAACAACCGACTTGATTTTGAAGATCTCACGAGTGCTCTCGCTATACTACACGTGAAGGTGCCACGATCGAGGACGCAAACAGTGCAGCATGTCCAACGGCACGGGCTGTTCTTGGAAAGTGGCCTTTACGGCTGCATTTATTGGCGAACAGCTAGAATCTAATGAGGACGCTCTACAGTTCTTGGCTCGCTTTGGGACTTATACACAATACGCTGAATTGCCATCAGGCAGATCAAGCTTGTCCTGACGAAATCGCAGTCCTTTGGAAAGATGTAACGAAAGCAGAGGGCTTCCAGGGTAATTCAAATTTGTGAAGCATCTTCAGATGTACGTACGTACGTACCTTTTCTTGTTGATAGTGGCGGGTGGTAAACTGCCCCGCCCATCCCCACTTCGTGTCGGATTGGAAGTTTTTCTGAAGGCCCATCTCGTCTCGACCAAACAGCTTCTGGTGATGTATTTTGGGCCACATTTCCCAATGAAATTAGATCAGTTTCCCAGAAACCGCGATCTCGAAAAAAAATCTTGTGGATTGGTATGGTTTGTTTTTTCTGCGTAAAAAATTGTTCATTTTACGTTAGTTTCAGGTATAACTTTTACGGATGTTTGCCAGACTGGTGCGCAAGGAGGCACAAGCACGAGTTAGGTGGGGCAAATGAAGTGGTTATTTTTGACCAGACTCTGTTCTTTACCACAACGTACCCGGGGAAGCGTGCAGCGTGACCATGTGTTGCGTACATTTCGTCGCAAAGCAACAACGATATCCAATCTACAACAGGTCACCACCCAAAAATTCGATTTTGGGTTATTTCTTCTGATTATGGTATCTTGTTAACATCAATCCTTACTAAGTATTGGCTTACGCTAGGGACGAAAGTTATGATGGATGAAGGTTCGGACGACGATTACGGCGAGAAGATCTCTGTAACAAAATAAACAGACTCGGAACGAGCGGACACGGTGGAAGATTACTTGATAACCGGAATTTCCACCCGATCAGGACGCCCCGTTACAGGCCGAGCAAAAGTGGGCTACGCTGAGGACAGCCTTAGCATTTATGGACCTCTGCGAATCTTGCCCACATATCTCTACGCATATTTATTTCCGCAAACACCCACGCAGATCAGAACATTTTAATCCTACTTTATTTCATAGGCAATATTATCCAGTTGATCACATTATATATAGATGACAAAAAAAATGTCCCATGCTTTTTCGGCCTTCACTCAAACGTTTCGTTCTCAGTCAATTCTTTACCGATTTGGCTCAAATTTTCAAAAAATTACCAACATGTTGGCTAAATATTCTGCAAGTTTTGCGAAAATTCCAAGGGAAAAAATTTTTTGCAGCAGAGAATATGTGGTCTGTGGAAATTCAAATTTCCCGTAATTACGGCGCTATCGCTTAGATAGTTGCAGCATTATCGGGCGGACATTTGGTCATAACATATTCAGACGGCGCCTCTGGCTTAAGGGACACTAAAATTGGGGAATTTTAAAATCATGATCGAAAATCCCATAGTTAAGAAATCTGTACATTCTGGAATCAAAGCACTGAATCAGTTGTCAATCAACACAGATTGTAGCAGGAAGTTCGACAAATGAATGACCTGATATTTAAACTCTGCCTCATAGAAACCTTCTCCACAGTGTTTTTAGAAATCGAAAATCTTCTGAATTGTCATTTCAGTTACGAAGAAAAGTCACATTTTGTCATGTTTTTGAAATTCCCCAATTTTAGTGCCCCTTAAGCCAGAGGGCTGCCGTCTGAATATGTTATGACCAAATGTCCGCCCGATCATTCCTGCAACTATCTAAGCGATAGCGCCGTAATTACGCGGGAAATTTGAATTTACAGACCACTATGATTTTCCTTTTCGGTTCAAAAAATTTTTTCCCGTTGGAATTTTCGCACCCCAAAGTTGCAGAATATTTGCCAACCATGTTGTTAATTTTTGCTGAAAATTTGAGCCAAATCGGTAAAGAAGTGACTGAGAACGAAACGTTTGAGTGAAGGCCGAAAAAGCGATGGGACATTTTTTTTTATCTATACTGTATATATATATATGTGATCAAACTGGATAATATTGCCTTATGAAATAAAGTAAGTGATTAAAAATGTTCTGATCTGCGTGGTGTTTGCGAAATAAATATGCGTAGAGATAACGTGGGGTACAAATTCGCAGAGGTACCATGCAAATGCTAAGGCTGTCTAGCGCAGCCCACTTTGCTCGGCCTGTAACGGGGCGTCTGATCGGGTGAAATTACGGTTATCAAGTAATCTTCCACCGCTGTCCGTGCGTCGTTCCAGAGTCTGTTGGATTTTGTTAACTAGAGACGGCTTCCCGCCGTGTCGTCGTCCAGAATTCCGTTCCATCTAACTTTCGTCCCTGAAAGCGTACGCCAACACTAGTAAGTTGTTTGGATGTTAACAAGTACTGGGTGGAGCCATCGTGAGAAATGAACCAAAAATCGGAATTCTTTTGTTGCGGGTGACCTGTTGTAGATTGATATCGTTGTTGTTTCTTTGCGACAAAATGTACGCATACACATGGTCACGCTGCACGCCTTCCCCGGGTACGTTGTGGTAAAGAACAGAGTCTGGTCAAAAATAACCACTTCATTTGCCCCACCTAGTACTCGTGCTTGTGCCGTCCTTGCGCACCAAGTCTGGCAAACATCCCAAAAGTTATACCTGAAACTAACGTAAAATGAACATATTTTTTACGCAGAAAAGCAATAAACCATACCAATCCACAATGATTTTTTTCGAGACCGCGGTTTCTGGGAAACTTGATCTAATTTCATATTGGGAAATGTGGCCCAAAAATACATCACCAGAAGCTGTTTGGTCAAGACGAGATGGGCCTTCATGAAAAAACTTCCAATCCGTACACTGAAGTGGGGATGGGCGGGGCAGTTTCTACACCGCCACTATAACAAGAAAAGTACGTACGTACGTACATCTGAAATGCTTCACAAATTTGAATTACCCTGAAGCCCTCTGCTTTCGTTACATCTTTCCAAAGGACTGCGATTTCGTCAGGACAAGCTTGATCTGCCTGATGGCAATTCAGCGTATTGTGTATAAGTCCAAAGCGAGCCAAGAACTGTAGAGCGTCCTCATTAGATTCTAGCTGTTCGCCAATAAATGCAGCCGTAAAGTCCACTTCAAGAACAGCCTCTGCCGGTTCGACATGCTGCACTATTTGCGTCCTCGATCGTGGCACCTTCACGTGGTAGTATAGCGGTGTCGAGAGCACTCTGTAGAGATCTTCAAACATCAAGTCGGTTGTTGTTGTTGTTGCAGGACGGCAAAAGTAGATGGTAACGCAGATCTTTTGCGCACTTAAATCGTTTTTAATGCCGTCAATGACGATGTCAAGGATAGCATCTGTGATCTCGTTGCAGAACTGGGAGCAATGTTTCCCACGGGGGCGGAGCTTTCAGTTCAGCTCCCTATCAGAAGAGCGCGCCGTGACAGAAATGTCGACTTTCCCGCCAAGTGTTTCAAACAGTTTGTATGTATACTGTAAGCAATGTCTAAGCAGGGAACCAGAACTGCGAAGTACTGGAAGTACAAGTTGCGGCTTGCTGTTCAAATCGCAGTTTTACTTGTTAGTCTAGGGAGGGATTAGTCTTGTCTTGTTTATTCAGGATTAATTCATCCAGAAGCACAGAGATACCAAGATAGAATACCAAATAGGGATGCGCTCGGGCCGAAATTTTCGTTCTGGTCAGGTCTGGTCCACTAAGTTCGGCCAGGTCCGTTGTACATATTTCGGTACTATTTTTGTACAGTGTATGTAGAAAGTTACTGTACGCAAACACGTAGGCTGATTGCAGAATGCCGAGAAGCTAAATCATGAGAGACAAATCTATCTGACTGCGATTCCACGATATCAAACGCTGTGAGTGCGGCCATAAATAATAGCCTATATCGACTACAGACTGTAGTAGTAATGGCTGTAGGATTTTCGGTCCACCAAGCTTGGCACGGGTCCAACAGTCCAAAAAACCCCCATTTTTGATACTTTTCGCATTGGCTCCCATTAAATTAAAGTTCGACCGATAAAAAATGTTTTCGTGCCACCAAGAATTTATCGAAATTTCGTGCCACCAATCGAAAAAATGTTCGACCAAAACATAAAAAAAAACAACAATATTTAATAGTCACCGATTGTTGAGGTGAAGAATAGAATCGGTCCGCCACCGGTCAAACAGTCCAAACCCCCCCATTTTTTATACTTTTCGCATTGGCTCCCATTAAATTAAAGTTCGACCGATTTATTAAATTGAACAGTAGCAAACAAACGCGCGGTGGTAGCCATCATGAGAGAAGGTGGATGCCGATAACCGGTTAGGCGGCGCAAACTCTCTCTTCAGCAGCTAGCCCTCCTAATAATAGTATGACGTCCACCGGTCCATTAAGTTGTATTGGCTCCCATTAAACTAAAGTTCGACCGATTTATTAAATTGAACAGTAGCAAACAAACGCGCGGCGATAGCCATCATGAGAGAACGATGGGTGGATGGGATGCCGATAACCGGTTAGGCGGCGCAAACTCTCTCTCCCTGTCTCTAATGCTTCCAGCAGAATGAACGCTCCCATTAAACTAAAGTTAGACCGATTTATTAAATTGAACAGTAGCAAACAGAGGCGCATATCAGAACAAGTTTCAACGCATTGGTTGACCATCACACTCATCACTTTCATCATCTTCGATCAGATGCATATTTTCGCTTACAAATTGTTTCAACAAGTATTTGCGTTCATCCCAAGCCTTCTCTAGAGCTTCTGCTTCTGGCAGACCGCGCTTTTCATATTGATGAGCATAGTTAGCGATCTCTCTGAAGGTCTCATCGCGATTTTCGAGATAATCGACATAATCAATAAAGTGCTCGATCTGTTTGAAGAGCTCATGCAACAGCTGGCTAAGCAATGGCTCAACCAAAAGCTGTTCAGGATCATAGTTGTCCGGCAAATTCATGTCGCTGATTGCAGCATCAAACAGCTTACTCCAATAAAAATCTTTGTCTTCTTCTACCCCTTCTTCTAGTTCATCATCTGTTTCATTCTCCTCTTCTTCACTCTCAACTGTTTCATCGTATGATTCTTCGCTCTGCTGATCATAATCATACTCACTCTCATCATCATCATACTCACTCTCATAATCATCATAATTCATTTTATGAAAGCATGATTCATGTCTACGTCTGTTTGAGCTGGATGAGAACTTTTTATTGCAGAACTGGCAAACTTTATCATCCATCTCTACACTACTCACCACCACCAGCCGGGCATGCAGACCTATGACTGAATAATATGGTATGAGTCACATGATTATATGAATGATCGATTCTGGATCGATTCCGATCGATCATCGCAGCAACATGTTTGGACGTGTTTGTGACTCATTATGATGAAATGTTGTGCAATCGTTGAGGTGACATCATTATGATTGCGAAATTTCCCGGTACTGCAGCAGACCGTCGTGACATCATGCGTCTCAGAGTGTCCCCTTGTATACTACTACTATGGTATGAGTCACATGATTACGTGAATGATCGATTCTGGATCGATTTGGATCGCTCATGATTGCTCTGAGAGCGATCCAAATCGATTCAGAATCGATCATTCACGTAATCATGTGACTCATACCATAGTAGTAGTATACAAGGGGACACTCTGAGACGCATGATGTCATGACGGTCTGCTGCAGTACCGGGAAATTTCGCAATCATAATGATGTCACCTCAACGATTGCACAACATTTCATCATAATGAGTCACAAACACGTCCAAACATGTTGCTGCGATGATCGATCGGAATCGATCCAGAATCGATCATTCATATAATCATGTGACTCATACCATATTATTCAGTCATAGGTCTGCATGCCCGGCTGGTGGTGGTGAGTAGTGTAGAGATGGATGATAAAGTTTGCCAGTTCTGCAATAAAAAGTTCTCATCCAGCTCAAACAGACGTAGACATGAATCATGCTTTCATAAAATGAATTATGATGATTATGAGAGTAAGTATGATGATGATGAGAGTGAGTATGATTATGATCAGCAGAGCGAAGAATCATACGATGAAACAGTTGAGAGTGAAGAAGAGGAGAATGAAACAGATGATGAACTAGAAGAAGGGGTAGAAGAAGACAAAGATTTTTATTGGAGTAAGCTGTTTGATGCTGCAATCAGCGACATGAATTTGCCGGACAACTATGATCCTGAACAGCTTTTGGTTGAGCCATTGCTTAGCCAGCTGTTGCATGAGCTCTTCAAACAGATCGAGCACTTTATTGATTATGTCGATTATCTCGAAAATCGCGATGAGACCTTCAGAGAGATCGCTAACTATGCTCATCAATATGAAAAGCGCGGTCTGCCAGAAGCAGAAGCTCTAGAGAAGGCTTGGGATGAACGCAAATACTTGTTGAAACAATTTGTAAGCGAAAATATGCATCTGATCGAAGATGATGAAAGTGATGAGTGTGATGGTCAACCAATGCGTTGAAACTTGTTCTGATATGCGCCTCTGTTTGCTACTGTTCAATTTAATAAATCGGTCTAACTTTAGTTTAATGGGAGCGTTCATTCTGCTGGAAGCATTAGAGACAGGGAGAGAGAGTTTGCGCCGCCTAACCGGTTATCGGCATCCCATCCACCCATCGTTCTCTCATGATGGCTATCGCCGCGCGTTTGTTTGCTACTGTTCAATTTAATAAATCGGTCGAACTTTAGTTTAATGGGAGCCAATACAACTTAATGGACCGGTGGACGTCATACTATTATTAGGAGGGCTAGCTGCTGAAGAGAGAGTTTGCGCCGCCTAACCGGTTATCGGCATCCACCTTCTCTCATGATGGCTACCACCGCGCGTTTGTTTGCTACTGTTCAATTTAATAAATCGGTCGAACTTTAATTTAATGGGAGCCAATGCGAAAAGTATAAAAAATGGGGGGGTTTGGACTGTTTGACCGGTGGCGGACCGATTCTATTCTTCACCTCAACAATCGGTGACTATTAAATATTCTTGTTTATTTTTATGTTTTGGTCGAACATTTTTTCGATTGGTGGCACGAAATTTCGATAAATTCTTGGTGGCACGAAAACATTTTTTATCGGTCGAACTTTAATTTAATGGGAGCCAATGCGAAAAGTATCAAAAATGGGGGTTTTTTGGACTGTTGGACCCGTGCCAAGCTTGGTGGACCGAAAATCCTACAGCCATTACTACTCTGTATCTCAAAGATTACACCACAGTGCATCAGACAGACAGTTGAAATTGTGTTGAAAAGTGTGCTTAATGCCCGTATGCAGCGCCAACCATCGGAAACAATAACCGGATCGGATCCGCCGTCGGTCCGTTAGTACTGGGCGCTCAATAAAAGCACCCAGTTCCAGGAGGCCCCACGAGGAGGTGGACCGTCCGACTTGCAGGTCACCATAAAGGCGCCCTGCCATTCGCCTCCCGTATCTTAAAGATTACTGTACCATAGTGCATCAGACAGTTGAAATTAAAGTGTTGTTAATGCGACGGTATGCAGCCAAACCTTCGGAAACAATAAATGCATGTGTTTAATGTACAGTTTGGAAGCAAACTGAAAACTACGGCTTTTAAGCAGTAGTAATCGATTACGCCTCTATTGTACAATAGAGGTCGATTACGCCTCTATTGTACAATAGTAAAATGTCCTACTGTAATCGATTACGCCCCTATTGTACAATAGAGGACGATTACGCCTCTATTGTACAATATGGGACGATTACGCCTCTATTGTCCAATAGATGACGATTACGCCTCTATTGTACAATAGAGGACGATTACGCCTCTATTGTACAATAGTAAAATGTCCTACTGTAATCGATTACGCCTCTATTGTATGTACAATAGAGGACGATTACGCCTCTATTGTACAATAGTAAAATGTCCTACTGTAATCGATTACGCCCCTATTGTACAATAGAGGACGATTACGCCTCTATTAGTACCAATGAGGGGACGATTACGCCTCTATTGTACAATAGAGGACGATTACGCCTCTATTGTACAATAGGGGACGATTACGCCTCTATTGTACAATAGTAAAATGTCCTACTGTAATCGATTACGCCTCTATTGTACAATAGAGGACGATTACGCCTCTATTGTACAATAGAGGACGATTACGCCTCTATTGTACAATAGAGGTCGATTACGCCTCTATTGTACAATAGTTTGACCGGAGCGTCGATTAGATGCATCGATTCCCGCAAAACCGCTACGCCACAGCGTAAAAAGTACGCCGCGGGCGCGTTACTTTACGCCTCTAAAGTAAAATAGGTCGTTTACGCCTCTAAAGTAAAATAGTGAGGGAATACGCCTCTATTGTAAAATAGTTAATGTGGCTACGATTTGGAATGCCAATCAATAGGTGGACGGTTTCCCCCATTTTTTGATTACGCCTCTATATCGGGCAAAGTGTGCAGATTCCCGGAAAGAGCCGCAGCGCCGTCATGCAACCATGTTTGCGCGCGAAATTCAAATTTTAGTGACTCGGCTCTATTATTTGATTTTCTACCTAAACGGGAAACGTTGCCATTTTTCCATTTTTGATCGTAGGTCAATGCGCCAACCATCAAATGACGCACCGTGACGAAATCTACAGTTTCCATGCATCGCCATCGTTCTACGCCTTCCGGCGCCAACACTAGATGTCTGAGAGTGAAGCAGTCGAATTTGGCCGTTTTTGCCACTTATTCCTGAGTAGTTTTCAGGCCATAGTTCACTTCGCGGTTGACAGATTTAGCTGGTTCATGCACGAAAACACTCCTAATTGAACGCAGAATGCTAATAACACAACCGGGGCGCTCGGCAATCCAAGCAATCCACTGTAGGACCTCCAGTATCAGCATTACCCGACTATTGGGAAAAAGTATGTCCAAAAGAAGATCGATTTTCTCGCTAAGGAAAAACAAATTTGCATATCTGCTGAATACGACTTTTAGAGCACATCAAGACCTTTCATTTGGTGCATTACATGCCCTTGTAGCATATCGGCAATATGGTGTTCATTTTCGATTTTTCTTTTTTGTACTATATAAAAGCTGGATTTTTGACGGTTTTTGATCTGTTTCTTGAGCAAACATGATCGCATCGAGTCCGTTCTGCTATCAAATGAATCGTCACGGTCCGCTGCCTCTTTTGATGGATAGCTTATTTAGATTGGTTCACGCATTTTATGGTTATAGTATCATACACTACCATCCGATCCGATCCGATCTGGCGGGGGGTCGTACAATGTGCAGCCCTAAGATCAGACCTGCACGGTCCATTTCGTTACCCCTTATATCGTCATCTCGGACGTTTGCCTTCTTTCACTGCCAAGCCACTCAAGCCATGCTGTTGGGCGCCAGGTACTAAGAGAGTGCCTGGCGTGGTGACGTCATGGTGCTGACAGCTCCTGCGGCCGCCCGGCGGACAGACACTAAACCCAGTATTGGCCTTATTGCTGGTTGCTCAGACGGCTCCTGACGTCGTTGATCTTCCCTCCAACGCGGCATGCTTTTAGGAGCGGCTTTCGGTGCAACGGCAGATCCAGTTGGTTCCCATTTTACCTACTCACTGTAACCAGTTTTCGGTGGCCTGGGTGGAGCGTTGTGCAACGACCAACTCTTGCACCCGAGAGGATGAACCACTACAACCGCTAAGGATGCAGCGGCCGCCGTGACTCAGAGGCAGCGAGCTACCCACTGACCACTGAGCACGGCTTCACCTGTTAGCATAAGTATAGTTGGATGCACTTACTTGATTTAAAAGAGCAGATTTGTCATGAATTTCAGACGATTTTGCACTATAACTATAAAATGCGTGGGCTAATCCAAAAAAGCTATCCATCAAAAGACGCAGCGGACTGTGGCGATTCATTTGACAGCAGAACGGATTCAATGCGATCATTTTTGCGCAAGAAACAGACCAAAAACTGTGAAAAATCCAACTCTCAAATCGTACAAAAAAGAAAAAATCGAAAATGAACACCATATTGCCGATATGCTACAAGGGCATGTAATGCACCGAATGAAAGGTCTTGATGTGCTCACAAAAATCGTATTCAGCAGATATGCAAATTTGTTTTTCGATAGCAAGAAAATCGATCTTCTTTCTGACATGCTTTTTTCCCGATAGTTGGGTAATGCTGATACTGGAGGTCCTACAGTGGATTGCTTGGATTGCCGAGCGCCCAGGTTGTGTTATTAGCATTCTGCGTTCAATTAGGAGTGTTTTCGTGCATGAACCAGCTAAATCTGTCAACAGAGAAGTGAACTGTGGCCTGAAAACTACTCAGGAATCAGTGGCAAGAAACGGCCAAATTCGACCGCTGCACTCTCAGACATCTAGTGTTGGCGCCGGAAGGCGTAGAACGATGGCGATGCATGGAAACTGTAGATTTCGTCACGGTGCGTCGTTTGATGGTTAGCGCATTGACCTACGATCAAAAATGGAAAAATGGCAACGTTTCCCGTTTAGGTAGAAAATCAAATACAGGGTGTGCCAAAAAAAAACAACCCAGCAGATTTTTCGCTGTAGCAACAGCAAATCTCAACCGATTTGAATGAATCCGTTTTTAAATGAAAGATAAATAAATTCTTGAAAGACTGATGCAACGTTTATTAATATACTATGCTTAGTTCCTGAGATATTCACTCTCAAATTCAAAACTGTGATTTTGGCAGTGAACAAGAGGGAATTTTCTTTTTGCGCTGCACTTCAGAACAGAACACGGATTCTGCTACTGTTGAGGGCTATTGGAGGCTTTACTGGTGACACAGAAACTCGGTTCACTTCAACAGTAAAGTGTCATTAGCCCCCAGCAGTAGGAATCTGCTTTATTATGAAGTGCTACGGAATCGCTTTCTTGTTCTTTGCCAAAGTCTGTTTCGACTTTGAGGGCAAATATCTCAAGAAAAGCAGTGAATCTCAATAAAATTTATTGCACCTGTCTTTGGAGAAATTATCAATCTTTCATTCAAAAAAAGGATTCATTCAAATCGGTTAAGATTCATAGTTGCAAAAGTAAAAAATCTGCTGGGTTGTGTTTATCCTTCTTGTTCACTGCCAAAATCTCTGTTTTGACTTTGAGGGCAAATATCTCATGAACTAAGCAGACTATCTTAATAAGCGGTTCATCGGTCTTTTCCAAGAATTTATTTATCTTTTATTTAAAAAAGATTCATTCAAATCGGTTGCGATTTGCTCGTTGCTAGGCAAAAAATCTGCTGGGTTGTTTTTTTGGCACACCCTGTAATAAGAGCCCGAGTCACGAAAATTTAGAATTTAGGCAAGGGCATGTAATGCACCAAATGAAAGGTCTTGATGTGCTCTAAAAATCGTATTCCAGCAGATATGCAAATTTGTTTTTCGTTAGCGAGAAAATCGGATCTTCTTTCTGACATACTCTTTTTCCCGATAGTTGGGTAATGCTGATACTGGAGGTCCTGCATGGTGGATTGCTTGGATTGCCGAGCGCCCATGTTGTGTTATTAGCATTCTGCGTTCAATTAGGAGTGTTGGCGTGCACGAACCAGCTAAATCTGTCAACCGCGAAGTGAACTATGACCCGAAAACTACTCCAAGGAACACTTAGTAAAAACGGCCAAATTCGACTGCTTCACTCTCAGACATCTAGTGTTGGCGCCAGAAGAGCGTAGACAGAGTGGCGATGCATAGAAACCTGTAGATCTCGTCACGCTGCGTCGTTTGACGGTTGGAGCATTGACCTTGGATCAAAATTGCAAAAATGGCAACGTTTCCCGTTTAGGTAGAAAATCAAATAATAGAGCCGAGTCACTAAAATTTGAATTTCCGCGCGCAAACAGGGGTTGCATGACGGCGCTGCTTAGCTCATTTGAAAGCCAACGCAAAGACCTATCGAACGGTAGGTAACACGACCGGATTGGTTAAGGCCCTTCCGTCGGTACGTGCACGGAGCTTGATGGTGCCCATCATATTTTGAGATTTGTTCCGGTCGGACCCCCCTGGAAGAACGTTATGAGCTTTCTTGATGCTTGATTATGGGCACATTTTTGCTGGTAATATATCAGTGTAATCGCCTTTCCTAAAACAATCTCAACAGTGGCAAGCGGTACTTGGGACAGAATTTCTCACACGCTTCTTGTAAGTTGAGCTGGTGTTTAGGTCTTTTCAAAACTCCCTAACCATGAGCGGCTCGGTGTTAAACGACTCAGCCGTGAGAGAAGGTGGAGGACGTAGTGTCTTACTGTCAGTTTGTCGCCAGTCGGTTGGGCTGTACCGGAACGTCGAGCGAGATTGTCGAATGTCTGCAAAAACTGCCGGCGCAAGAAATCGAGAATGTGAATTCGGTAAGCAATGTATATTATTTGTCTCTCACTTTTCTTTCAACTTCTGGCGTCTTTACTCTTACTGTCGAGTGGTATTGCAGGAGTTGGCAATTCAAACTGATTTTACGACTGCACTCTTCAGAGTTGGGCCTGATAGAAGATGGCGACTTCTTTTCCGAAAGATTTGGAAGTGTTGATTAAAAAAGCTTCCAAAAAACCTACTCTGGTTGCCTTAATGGATCTTGAGGGCGAAACTTTCTAGTACTGTCATCTTTCTTTGGATGCCAATACGAATCCTGTAACGTAAGAAGGTTGGCCAGAATGTTTTGCCTGAATAGAATGAAACGTTGAATAATTACAATTGCGCCACAAATGAACTGTGAAGCGCATGTACTAGGTGGTTTTTCTTAACAGCACAGTACTAGCTGTTTCAGCGTTAATGATGTTTCCATTCCAACTCCCTACGACTATCAAGGAATACACTTCGTTCAGCTATGATCAGTTATCGGAAAGATGGAAGCCATTAGTGAAATCGAAGAAATTTCTAAAATCCAGACTTAGTCAAACAACTCGTGCTGCACCAGTTCGTCAGTAGCTTCGGAAATACCAACGATTCGTTATTCCTGTTCAGACAATACACCGAGGTTGATTCAGTTTGCAGTGTTTTCAATGCCAACTGTATATATTTTTAAGATCATGGGCGATCTTTTATTCGCTGCGGGAATAGCGAGAGAGAGCAACCTGAAAGTCGATGTTGATTGGCCGGTCTGGTTCTACAACTTCGAGTACTTTTTCGACCGCTCCTTCCCAGACGGCTTTGTTTCCCGCGGTACGGTAGTATGTCATTTCTTCTCTTTTCCGTCAAAATATCAAACTCCTATTTTGTGATTTAGGAGCGTTTCACGGTTGCGAGCTGACGTACCTTTTTCGGTTTTGGGGTGCATTCTACATGCCTTTTGAAATTACCGAAAAAGACTACGAAGATGATGGACATTATGACCACTTTATGGACCAATTTTGCAAAATACAGGTACAGCAGGCAACTTAACGCTTTATAATGTAATATACGGTGAACCATAACATGACCTGTATCAACGTAGGCAGGCAAGTAAAAAAAATTTTTTTGCCATCAAGTTTTATCTGCAGATAGATGAGGATGTACGTGCGCAATGTTTTATGTTGGGGTGTGAACTGTTTTAAGTGATCCCAATTCAGGAACCATTGCAGGGAGTTGTATGGGAGCGGAGGACAGACAAAAAACCTCGTCAGTATCTGAGGATCAATTTACAACCGCTAAATGAGTGACAGCTATCGGTTGTACATGGATGCGTTTTTGGAACAAGCTCATTCCCGACATTGAACGTATGGATTTCGTCTGGAAGAAGAAATCTGAAACATCTGATTCTTCCACACCAACTTTCACAGAACTCTAGTCTATGTGCAGTGTGCTTTAGTAGCCTCAATGGTAATTGACAAGATTTAGATTTCATTAGAATTTTGCTTTTTGCATTGGGTTTTTTTCACCCGTGTACATCATACATGTCAAAACAGGTTACCTCGGCCCTTGATTGGCAGGGTTGGGGGTCTGGTCTGGGCCGAAATTATAGGAGAAGGGGGTTGGGTCTGGGTGCTAAAAAACGCTCACAAATCGCAATTTTTTCGGCCTCCAAATCGCTAATTTGGGTTCAAATACAGCTAAAAAGTGCTGTTTTACGCGCGATGTTAGGAATTTTAGTGTCTGAAATTCCAAAAAAATCGCAAAAATTTGTTGAAGATATTAGAATTTGTCAGTAGATATCAAATTAGCAGGCTACTACTAGCGGTACGTTTCGACCATGGTGCAGACTACAGGATTTTTTTTTATTTGCAACAGTAAAGATTTAGAGAATAATTAAAAGAAAATGATTTATTCACTTTGCGATCCATCGAATTTGTTCTGACCCGCTACTAAAATACCAAATTTATATCATCTGTCTACTGTTCTGGGCAATCATTAAAAGTTGCATCTAAAACGGACAGAAAAAATACTGGACGTTTGCACAACTGAATGAACGAACAAAGAATATGAAACTAGTAACCACTGTTTCTGCTGAGAGCCTTTACATTTCACAGATTCACGGACGTATTCCTGTACATGACACTGTACATACACAGAAGCTCTACACAAAATTGCAATTGGTACCTGCACTACACAGTTTTTGCAGGAAAATAACCATAAAAAGTCTAGGCCTACACCACTAGACCGCCGTCTGAGAAGTGTGCAAGTCTAGCACAGAAGCGGAAAAATAGAAGTAGAACGGACAGTGGCTATTTTCTCCCAAAGCATGGCAATTTAACAGATCAGTGTAGTAAAACAGAAAGCTGTTTGAAAAAAGCGGATGGCAGAAGCGGTCGGAAAGACGTTAGAGGAGAGTGTCAGTCGGGAGAGGGCAAGGCACTGGAGACGTTCGGAAAGCAGCTTTTTCCAGCGGTTCCCGGTGGTCCGGATGAGCGATCTGGATCAGTGCATGCGCTCGCTGTCTCATGTTCTTGCTGAACACCTGCGCCACGCCGTACTCAGTAGCTATGTAGTGCACGTGCGCACGCGTCGTCACCACGCCTGCCGCCTGAATAACAGCCTCGCTTTAGCACCTCACTCAACTCAGCCACAGACAGTGCCATTCACAACTACCTACGTACAGTATGTTGCAGCACACTCCGGCTCATTTGACGGAGGCCAGGCCGTTCTTGACATACATGTAATGCAACAGGTCTTACGCCCATGGGGAGGGGTTTGGCGCCGGTCAGAGTCCTGGCTGAAATTCTAGGGGAGCGGTTGGGTACTAAAAGCGCTCAAAAATAGCAATAAATCACAATTTTGGGCTAAAATCGTTAAATATCGCTAATTTGGACTCAAATATGGCTAAAAGATGCTGTTTTACAGGCGATTTTAGCAATTTGTGTCTCAAATTTTAAAAAATCGCAAAAATTTGCTCAAAAACTGACTTGCCAAAAATCGCAAGGGAGGTCTAGGTGGTAAAATTGTCTCTGGGAGGTCCCGATCGGATGGGGATAGGCTTTCCGATGATTTAAACGCAGTGTTCAATTGGGCTAAGGTTATGCAACTGAATACATCGCATTGCATAAATATTCAGTCCTACATCCATCTGTATCCTCAACTAACTCAATGTTCGAATACATAGTTGAGGGCACAGCACAATCATCCCTACTTCTCTGAATGTGTTCGGGATCTGGGCGTTTTGATTACTACCGACCTAAAATTTACAGCCTACTGTAATTTCATTACTGAAAGAGCTCCGTTATGGCCAATCTTATTCTAAAGGACCTTGATAAGAGTTTTTCTCTATAGCACCCCAAACTCAACTCGTAGCCACTACTACAACTAGCTGTTCAACGAGCACAATCTAACATGAGACGTTTTTCCTTTGCTTGCAGAGTTGTCCCGATATGGAACAGTTTAGCTGATAATGTTGTATATTCCCGATCTGTTAAAATCTTCTGTAATATATGGTTAAAAGAAATAATTGGTGGCGTATTGATGGGTTAGGGTATAGCGGGAAACCAATGACTTACTTGACTGAGCAGATGACGGTTGGGTTCCACCCTTTATGGGACTCTAAACTACTCTTACTTACGTTGGGGGTCCTTGTGGGGTCCGTCCAGTCATTTGGGCATGGGGGCAGTGGCTGGTGGTGGTCCACTGGGGTAGTGGCTGAAGCGTGACGGTGCTGGCCTATAGCATAGATGGGTTGAGAGGGAAGGCTGGGGCTTACAACAACAAGGAGGGGCGCTTCAGTGACACTGACCGAAGAGAGCAACGGCGCGCTACTTATATGCTAATTGGCTAAACATGTCCCGTCCGAATCGAGAGGGGAAGTTACTGTTTGCTTTTCCAACTGCCCTTGCAAATTGTAAATACCTGGCTTGTTTGTTTAAGCCACTTTTAGCACCACCTTAACTGTACATGTAGAGAACATAGGCAAACTCAGAAAGATACCCTAAACAGCTATTACATCTTTCTTCCCATTAAAACAAGCCGACCTCGGCTTGCGATGGGTCCTACAAATTAAAAAGATACCCTAAACAAAGATAAGGTTGCCAAAGTAAGCTTTTTTTGTTGCTGAAGTAAAACTTATTTTGAAAGATAGAATGTAAACTAATCAGTATTCTAACAGATTACCTTAGATTCTTTGAGGTTCTAACCATCTGACCAGTGTGTAGAGAATCATTTCCCTAGCTGCCATCACACTGTCTGCGAAGTTGTTTGCAAAATATCGGTTTTAAAAGAAGCATATTTTACTTACTGACATTTGTACTCAGTTGTACAGTATTGGTAACCGGGATTTTGGAGTTTGCTTGTGGATTCATTGGATCGTTTGAGATCAGTCAAAGGTGAATCCTAAATTCAGGTTCGGAGACACGGTCAAATTGAAGGAGGATTTTGCTGAAAATTGTTATAGAGATTTTTTCACAGGAAGTACGGCTCTAGCCAGTTAAATACGATTGCTTTTAGCAGATTTTGTAAAAGTAAAAGTGCAAATATACAGAAAACACAGATCGCGCTTGTTTATTTTTTTAGCTTTTTCATCATAAAGGAAAGAAAACAATTTTCGAGTAAATGTCAACGAAAGTTGGCGATCTGGTCAATCAAACGATCAAGTACCCAGTCAGTTACTGCAAGTAAGTCTGATGCAAGTAAGGAAGAAGTTCAGATAGCAGGTATTTGATGCACTCTTAGCAACAATTCGAACTTTGATTTAAAGAGAAGTTTGTAAAAGCACTGGAACTAGAAAAGTTAGTAAAGAAATTTCTCAAGAAGGATATGCCGATACACTTGAAAATACTTTTTCGGAAGTCAAATTTCAAATGTAAGGCAGTCTAGATTAATATAAAAAGGTCTTGATTATCTTGATTAGCAGATGAAAATATCTTTTGGTTTGAGAAAATTGGCGCTAAATATATACTGTACCTGCTGAAATCTGGTAATAACTGCGAATAAAGTAACATTTATGGTTCTGATACAAAAGTAGGACGAAACTTAGTAAAAGGAGTTGTTTAGCAGACAGTATTTGAGTTACAACATGCATGGCTCGGCATGTATAATCGCCCAGAATAGAAAAAAACGAAGAAACTGGTTCTGGGTAGCACCAAATGAATTCTGAACGTATACTGTTTTCTTGTCTACGTAATAATTTAGCCGTAATTTTAATGTTTGGTGCGCAGAGATAACTTATGTTCACGTTTAGGTTTCCAAATTACAGGAATTACAGGATGCTTAGGTTGTTTTAGCTTTGGTTTTTGCGAATTAGCACCGTCATTTTAATTGAGCGAGCAGCTACAGTTTGTGGGACTAGGTGAAAGATCCGTGAATCAGTTAAGACTGAAAAGTACATAACCAAAGTTAGCATGAGATGAAAATTCCTAACATTTGAAATCTAGAAAGCATAGACAGCATGCTGCTTTCACTTGCACCGAAAATTAGGTTGGTTGAAAGAAAAATTATGTCATAATTCATGTTATGTTACTTGTTTGCTATTCAATTCAGGTTTAATTTGAAAATGCCATGCTGGAGTTACATTAGGTTCTGAGACAATCTGGAAAGATAATACCACTTTTCTGTGACGCGACTAGTTTGCGAATCATGCAGGTTTGAGGAACAATTGCAGTTAAATTATCTAAAGTTTCCACCAGGAAGTGGAAGTGTTCTGAAGTGAAAAAGGTTTTGGCTGTGTGTATAAAAGAGCTGGGTGTAGAGTAATGTAGTACCACTGAATTTGCGTATCTTTATACACAAAGTGTGATCTATCGATATCATTATCGATAGCTTGATTTTGCAGTGGCAAGATGGAAGCATTAGTGACCAAACCTTTGAGGTAGTAGGTTGTAGACCTGCAGAAAAAGTTAAGACTGATGTAATGTTTCAGCTTCAAAATACTGAACTCTTACTACTAATTGGTTTCATTCAGCTATAAGCCTGCTTTACGTTCCTTTCTTAAAAAAATTCAGTTTTCTGTGGGCAAAGAAGAACAGTTGAACTTCATCGACAAAATTTATTTTGAGTGACATTTGCCAATTTTGAGTATTATGCTTTTTTCATGAGTACAGTAAGTGCACAGTCAAAATTTTGATTTTAACAAAAGTTAGTGTGCTCAAATTCTCTAGAATTCAGTAGCTCGAGTTCAATTTGAAGTTTCACAGGTACTCTGGCAATTCAGACTGAGAGTCTCTGCCAAGTCAACTTGATTTTGTTTTGCTACTTGATACCCTCTCTTCACCCTAGAAGGCTATTTATTGTCCTCTTGTCTAACTACTGAAACGGAGTTCAGGTTGAAACTACTAGTAAGACTCTCCAACCAGATTTCCTGTTGAGATGGTAGGACTGAGGTATCTGTGTCTGTTGCACAATGACATTTGTTTGTAATCGTACAGTATTAGCGGTGCCTTTGTGGTCAGAGTCAGAGTCAAAAGAAAGTTCAGAAAAGTGTAGCTAAAATGTTGATTGATTTAAGTTCGCAGATAATAACGGAGAATTTTAGGAGCCACCAAATTAGGAAGAAAGTTGAAGACATGGTTTCAAGAAAAATCAATGAGGTGACAGAATGCTTAGAGATGATTTCAAAGAATTATTCTTTAAGCTAAGAAATGGGATAAATTTCCGAAAAGATGCATGATTAGTGAGCAATGAATTGTAAACTATGCAATAAGGTTGAGTGACCAACTAAACTTGTATCTTTAATCAGTTTTAGAGACTGACGGCAAACTAAGTAGAAGTAAAGAGAATCATGGAGCAACGATGGCAATGCTGATTATGAAGCTAGGAAAGCATGCAATGAATCAAATAGTGCATGTAGTGTGCAATTTCTGTGTGAAGGGAATGGAATAATTGACTGACCAAGAAGCACGGCTTGACGCCAACGGAGTATGAAGAACAAACTAAACGGTGTGAAAGAGGCTGCTAAATGATCTAAATGAGAAAGTAGGTGGCAATTCAAAAAAGCACAACTTTTCTTTGTAGCTTCACTAGACCCGTTAATAGTATCTTTACAACAGTTTGTAGGAATGAATTATACTAACACAGCCCAATGGAGTATCTGTGACCTTAGCCCACAAGCTAGAGCAGTGCCCTTTGGTCAACTAGCTATGAAAGCAGTACTGGGTGGATTGGGATGTGCAAGGAAATGGCGTTGTTACCTACTGTTTTCTGCGCGCGTTTGTTTGTAGGACGCCCACTTGCGAAACCCCTAAGACCACTTGTTGGTTTCGTGTGCTGGCTCTCACGAAATTGTATGCGTGGTACCAGCTTAGGGTCGTTGAATTCCACACCATATTTGTACATGGCCTTCAAACTGTAGGAGCCCATAACTACAGTATTTTGCTAGCGCCTTAACGCAGGTGTTCTTTGTCTGTAGGATAAATGAAACTGTGCATAGCCAAGGAACAAGTGAGAACAAGTGAGAACAAGTTAGGAACAAGTGAGAGTGCCGCTTTTAGTTTCAATTTTAGAGTGTGCTCAGGCAACGTGTTCAATAAATATGGGGTTGCCGCTTTGAAAAGTAAAACTTCATTCAAGTCGCTATAAGCAAGTCAGTGAGTGTCGCTTCAATTTCAGTCACGCAAAACGCACTTTTATTGTTGATTCTTGCACGAATGCCATTTTTAGATTCCATTTAAATAATTTGTGAGTGCCGCTTCCGTTTCAGATTAAATTTCTATTGGCAATAACATGCTAGGGCAACATCTTGACCGTTTAAAACTATTGTCGACTTCTGGTGCATTTTCTGAATAAGTAAAAAAATTGACATGCCATAATGGTGAAAAATAGACAAAACATGGCAAAAATCGAATAATTAACCAAGTGGCTTGGAAACGAAGACAGCCGAAAGTTTAGTTGATCAGGCTAAACTTTCAGAAAATTTAGTTGATCAGACTAAATTTTCTGTGGTTTTGGTTAATCTGTACCTGTTTTGGTTGAAAGAAAGGCATGATAACAGCAATTTGAAAAAATCGTATGCATACGTCTGTGCACCGTGTGTGCAATGAGGCCTTCAGTACCGGGACGAGAAACCAATTTCCATATTATGTGTCATATGTGTCATCGCCTTTTTCGCGGCGGCATTGCTTGCTTTCTGCAGCATCGCCTGTTTGTGGCGGCAGCGCCTGTCTGTGGCGGCATCGTTTTCTGCAGCATCGCCTGTTTGCGGCGGCATCGGCTTATTGTGGCGGCATCGCCTGTTTGCGGCGGCATCGCCTTATTGTGGCGGCATCGTTTTCTGCAGCATCGCCTGTTTGTGGCGGCATCGCCTGTCTGTGGCGGCATCGTTTTCTGCGGCATCGCCTGTTTGCGGCGGCATCGCTGGCATTGCTTCCAGCGGCATCGTTTTCTACGGCATCGCCCTGTTGTGGCGGCATCCCTATTTTGCGGCAGCGGCTTTAGGGGCAACATGAATGACAAATAGAATAAGAAAACAATCATTTCAACTGGGGGTCTATCAACAAGAGCATTTCACCAAGGATTCTTAGAACTCTCCCAGGACAAGGACGTTTCTGGCGGCAGTAGCAACAGTAGTGCCAACATGAGCAGTAACAGAAGAACCAGAAAATAATGACTACATAATAAATAATTCATCTTGGGGGTCTATCGACTTGAGCATTTAATCATTGATTTCTGCATTAGACCTCTCCCAGGAACATTTGAGCACAGCAAGAGCAGCAATACAGTATGTGGGTGTGTAGAGAAAAAGGGACTAATACAACATTGAACTGACAAAGTAAGGAGTCGTTTGTCAAAATAGTCTAATTTGCACCAGATCGTTAACTTGAGAGCAGTGTGCTTATCTGAGGGTTACTAGCGCGTGGTTGGGTAAGGTTGGGGGAACCGGATATATGCTATTAATTCTATGCATTTGGCTTGCTGATGGGATGCCTAGCCAGTTGCAATAGGAACTTGTTCATTCAGACTGTTGCTGATATTCTGGGTAGGCTGGGAGGTATATAAGGAAAATAATTGTTGAAAGCATGAGCAATGGTTGTGCCAAAAGTGGACAGAACTGGCTTGTGGTAATTTATTGGAGGGTGGCCGAATGTTACTGGGTAGGCTAGAGACGGTAATCTTATTTGAAAGCCGGTAAAAGAGAGGTTTGCCCTCCAGCATTTCACATTGGCCTACAGTAGCTCTATGTCTTTGAAAACCCGTTTGCCAAGAAATTGCAAAGAGCCCATTGACCCACCTTCCTGGCTCCTGGCTGATTCATTTGAATATGAGTAGACTTTGAGACTGTTTTATAAAAAAATCGACTTTACCACAGTTTGAGGCTTTCAGCTTTGAGGTGGTTTAAGGCCATATTATTGCACACGTTTTCATTTGGATCAGGGTGAGCCTTAGGGATTAGCTTAGCTTTCAAATCTGCAGCCATAATATTTTTTAAGTGAAAGTATTTCCATGCTGAGGTATGTTTGACTGACGCATCTGTGCCCAGCGTTTTCTTTTAGTAAAAGTGCCTGCGGTGGCAGTAGATTACAAGTTTCAAGCCAGTATTTGTTAAAAAGACCATGAGAAAGTGACTGCTCTTCGCTCTGATTAGGCGAGTTAAAAATGTAGCCCTAAATATGCGTAACTGAAGTATTAGCTTGGATTAAAATTTTCGAAATGTACAATTGCTGCAATCTCTGTAGCAAAAGAATTTTTTGCGGTTTGCAGGTGTGGCTGTACCTTGATTTAGAAAAATGAGACTGGAAAGTTTTAACAGTTTGCAGACATGGATTGACTGTGTGTAGGGTGAGCGAATCTCAACTGAAAAAAAGAGTTTTGAAAAACAGATTGGTTCAGTTCAGTAATAAAAAATTTTGTTTGTTCGATTAAGAAAACTGATCTGCCAATTCTTAGACTATGTTTTTCTATTGTACAACTAGTACATTGTATCTTGGGCGAGTTGGGTGGAAGGGATCGACACCTTGTTTGTTTTGAAATTCTTTCTGAGCTTTTGGACGCTGTGATTGATTGGGGTTTTCGTTTTGATTCCAGGATTACAGGAGCTAGAGCGGTTTAGATTGGGTAAGTTTGAAGAATTTTGGGAAATATTTGTTTCGAGCATTTGAGTATTGGTGAGGGGATGGTTCGCTCTGTCCACCACGATGGATGGCCCTAATTTGACAGAATTTCGCTGCTACCATGTAATATATGGTTAAAAGAAAGCGGAAAATTCGTTGGAGCCCAATAGGAATGCTGTGGAGCAAGCGTATTGATGGAGTTGGGGTATGGCTGTGAGAGGAAACCTTTGACTTGCCCGATTAGGCAGATGACGGTTGGGTTCCACCTTTATGGGACTCTAAACTACTCTTACTTACGTTGGGGGTCCTTGCGGGGTCGATCAAGTCATTTGAGCATGGAGGCAGTGGCTGGTGGTGGTGCCTGGGGTAAGTGGCTGAAGCGATGACGGTGCTGGCCTAGCATAGATGGGTTGAGAGGGAAGGCTGGGGCTTACAACAACAAGGAGGGGCGCTTCAGTGACACTGACCGAAGAGAGCAACGGCGCACTTACCATATGCTAATTGGCTAAACATGTCCCCGTCCGAATCGAGAGGGGAAGTTACTGTTTGCTTTTCCAACTGCCCTTGCAAATTGTAAATACCTGGCTTGTTTGTTTAAGCCACTTTTAGCACCACCTTAACTGTACATGTAGAGAACATAGGCAAACTCAGAAAGATACCCTAAACAGCTATTAC